>PVJD01011596.1:0-45236 GCA_004026545.1 Mormoops blainvillei
TATTTTCAGCCCCCAAAGTAAATCAGCTGTGTCGCTCTGCACTGTTTATCTGGCTGGCTTTTCCTGTTTCTCTTACTTTTGGCAGCAGGACGCTCTCAATAAAGGATGCAGCGCATGGGTTTACACTCTGGGGTAAGCTCCTTATCCCACTGCAGACAGGTGACAGCGCAGTGGTCGTCACCGTTGGAAACTGCTTTCACCTGCATTATCCTTTTGAGCTTCACCGCTACCATGCACAGCAAGTACGGGGGACATTTTTATGATTTCCCCACTTTGTAGATAAATAAGCCAATTCTCTGAGAGGCTATGTGCCTTGTCTGATGTCACACAGTAAATGGAGTAACAGATGACCCAAGCCTGCCCTTCTGACTCCGGATCCCAGCTCCTTTCAGCTGAAACTGTGCTTCTCAAACTTCAGTGTGTCTAAAGTCACTTGGGGGTCTTGTTAAAATGCAGAGGCTGACTCGGAAGGTCTAGGGAGACCCAAGATTCTGCATTTCTAACAAGCTCCCAGGTGATGCTGAGGCTGATGGTCCAAGAGCCACGCTTCGCATATCCAGGTCCCAGAGCTCTCAGGGCTAATGGGGACCCCCCCAGACAGGGACCGCCTCTCGGAGCTTCCCCCAGACCAGGAACTGTAGGTGACCTCTGAGCAGGACCCATGGCTTTCTAAGCATCTGCCCACCCAGCCCCAGAGCAGATGGCATAAGCGACACAGTCCCCTCGCCCTGGCCAGCATTCTTCCAGGTGTCCCAGAGAACTAGGCCTCCCTGTCAGCCACGGTCTTCCCGGGGAAACCAACACCTCTGATTCTGCCAGGATCACTGATCAGCAACGGGTAAAAGAGGAAAGGGGCTGACCAAGAGACTAAATCCCCAGTTTTATAGCGATGGGGGACAGCGGAAGACCCACCTGCAAAGTGGGTTTCATGGAGAAATGCAGAGATGTAATTTACCCGAAGAACGAAACTGAGGTAAGAAATCTTTCCATTTCAACAATTAGGTAGGATAATCCATTTGAGTGTTTCTCCTCTTTAATTTGATCATGTTATGAGAAAACATTAAATTCTTCTTTGTAGGTTTGTTTTCCCATAACAAGATCGGCATTTGGGTGATAATGAAGTTAATTAAGCAAAATGAATTTTGTATTACATCAAAAGAAAGCGGAGAAAAGGGGTGTGGTTCAGCGGATGCAGCCTGAGATTGGGAGCCACCCCTAAGGGGAGATCATGCTCTCTGAGCATCGGAGAGAGCATCTCTCCGCACAGCTGTCGGGGCGAACTGGGATGAAGCCGCTGAACGCCTCGCTGGTGCTGGCCCACTGCGGGCATCCTCTGCATGAAAGCAACGCTTATTAGGACTTCTCTTCATGTACAAAGGACAGTAACAGGAGCAATTCAAAGTACATTCACGGACGTATAATCAGTGTCCCAGGCCTCTGGGCCGCCGTGGGCGTCTGCACTGTTACATGCAAGTTCTGACCCGGAAGGTGTAGGGAGGCCCCAGACTCTGCAAAATCCAGGTGAGAATCCATCCTGAGGAGGGAAGACACACTGGCAAGGATAGCTCTCAGTCCTGCCAAAGGGCGGACCGGCCCTGGAGGTGGTGCCGGCTGCCAGGCGACCCTGGGGAAAGCTGGGCTACGACGGTCCGCCTCACAACAGGGACCGCCTCTCTGAGCTTCCCCCAAACCAGGACCCGCGGGTGACGAGGACAAGCAGCGCGGAGGCAGGAGAGTCAGGGAGAGGTTAGGGAGGGCCAGGTGCCAGTAAAAAGCTCTGCTTTCCCCGAGGAAGTGAGCTCATCCGAAGGCAAGCACACTGGAGAGAGATCCGCCTAAATGTTAAAACAACATTACCATCGAAAGGAGAAAGGGGAGGGTTTGGTTTGGGTGCAGAGAGATTTGCATGCGAAATTCTACAAAATTGCCAGACGACTTGGTAAACTATTTTTGCCGTAGAAACAAACCCCATCTGCACAGCGTTTATGCCTGGATAGATCTCTCTTTAAATACCATGAACCTGGCTCTGATTTCTCCTATGCAAGGGGGGGTGCGAGGAGGAGGGGAGTCCAGCTTTTTATTTTTAGATGCGGGAGTAAGTCACATCTTAGCAGGGCCGCATGCTCTGTCTACACAGTGACGTGGGCTTTGCTACAGCAGCGGCAGGGACAGGAGCCCAAGGAGACAGGGGCATCTGGGAGACGCTGTCGGCAGGAAAGTGAAGCCATAAAACTCAGATGAGCATCCACTCTGAGGAGGAAAAACAAACTGAAGGCCCGCACCGGTTTACCCGGACTAGGCTGCATCCGCATGAAGTCAGCAGGTGTGGGCTGGAACCCCGGGCCAAGCCCACTCAGAGCCCCCTCCCCGGAGACAGCACTCGCACTCCGCCTGGCCGAGCGCTGGGGTCTGCTCTCCCAGAATTATGCCTCTGAGCCTTGGCTGCTCTACCGAATGGCGAGCCCCTGAATGCAGGGATCGCCTGTGTCCTTGTCCAAGCCCTGTTCCCGCTCCTCACCCCTCCTCCCATGCGTGGCCACCAGCCCCACAGCGACCCTCTCCTTTCAAACACTGCACACCTTTTCATCCCACAGTGGGCAGCCTAACCCTCCAAAAAAACGACACTCTGTCCAGCTTCATCCCCACACCTTATATTACCCTTTCCCCCCCCCACCCACCGCCAGTGTGGTCTTACGTAATAAGCAAACCTGGTAGCTCCCTTTACCCCGGCTCCCTTAAGAGGCAATGAACCTGCCGCTCTTGAGTGGCGCATCTCAGTGCTGCATGAAGCCAGCACACTGGGCACACGTCTACCATGCGACATACAGGGTGTGCCTCATCAGAAAACACTGTGATCTTAGCCTAAACTCATAAGAGAAACAGTTTGGGGGGGGAGGGGCTTGCTTCAAGGTTGCCACAAGTTCACCCCCGGTCCTGAATATTTCTCAACGCGTGGCCACTGTGCTGGAATCAGAGAACGAGACTGACTGCGCGTGGAGATTCCTGTCCATGCTGACCTTGGACGGCCCATGTGCAAAACTCGGTGGACACTCCACGCTTTGGGGAACACATTTGTTGTGTAAAAAGAATCCACCTCTGTGAAGTAACCTGCTGCTAAAAAGTGTTACCCATTTCCCACCCCACTCCTGGTCCTCAAGATAGTGGCGGTTATACTGCAGGTAACATTCGTGAAAGGGAGGCGAGATTTCTGAGGTAAAAATAAAAGCAAAACACCAAAGCCCTCTGGTTGCTTCTGGAACGGCCCTCCCGAAAGGAGAGGCAGGTAGGCAGCCTGCTCTTGGGGCCGGGGGCAGGGGGGGTGGGTTGCGGGGTGGTGGGGGGTGTGCCAGGCTTACCCAAGCAGGACTGTGCGGGGAGCCGCCCCGGGGCAGCAGCAGCTTGACGATGTCCAGGTGGTTGTGATGGACGGCCACGTGCAGGGGAGTCAAGCCATTCTACAGGGGGGTGAGACCAACAAAGACAACGGCTTTCACTCAGTTGACTTTCTACTTAGCGATTTCTTTAGCTACAGGCAGCACCATTCTGGGATCCACATCACTTCTTTTATACAGGTAAAATCTGGTTAAAAATCATTCCAGGACCCATCTTGATCAGAAGTCACTAAGGGTATAACCAGCCAGACCCAGGACCACCTCCTCATCCTTGCTGGTCCCAATGGGGCAGGGCTATCAGCACACCAGCTCACAATAGGTCACCAGGTTTTCCTAGAAGGTCAAGGCCTTCGTCAGAAAGGCCAGCCTTCCCAAAGGTCATCCTCTCTAGATAGCTGCCCATTCAAAAGATGGACGAAGTGGGCTTCGACAAGAGACACTCTTCACAAGCAGCAGACTTTATCTTTTGTTGTGGCTTCTAACCCGAGAGAAGGAGAGAAGTTCAAACTCACTTTTCCAGCAGCATTTGGGTGTGCATCCCGTTCCAGCAGCACCTCTGCCACCCGAACCTTCCCATACTTGGCCGCCACATGAAGGGGGGTAAATCCTTTCTGAGGAGAAACACAGGCTGTCAGGACCAGCGGAAGCCACAGTTGTCTTCCCTGGAGCAAGGGCCTGGGGCAAAGGAGGTGTCCCACCTTAACAGGCAGGGAAATGCCAGTCAAATATAGGGCACAGAATCTCCAGTCCCTCCGGAGGCCACGACCTTGGCCATCAGCAGGCTTCCTCCACCACCCTCCACGCACACCTCTCCTGGTGAGCGCAAAGCCATCCTTTGCTGTGATTTGATCACTGGCTCCTTGAGGGCAGGAGCTGAGTCTTACACCTTCTTGTACCCCAGAACCTGCCTGATTTGTCTGGAGCGGATGCTGGGCAAATAACAGTTCCAAAATTCATGGATGAAGGCTGGGTGGGTGAATGAGAAACTATCGTTCACCACCTTGCTGGGGCCGAACGATGACCTACCAGGCTCCCAGATGTTGGTCAGTCCTGTGGGTGCTGGCCCTGCCAGCTGCTTTCAGCACAATTAAGACAGCACAGAGGAGCAGATGGGAATGCCCCTCCCACACCCCGGGCCCAGCAGTGACCAGCCTGTGCTAGTCTCCGAGAGAGCAGGAGGAGAAAGGCTGTACCTTGGTCATGCATGCCTGGGAGGCTTCCTTTTCCAGAAGGGCCAGGGCCGTTTCCACATGGCCCTCTCGGGCTGCAATGTGCAGGGGGGTGTGCCCGGCAGTGGTGGCCAGGTTGGGGTTGGCATTATTTTCTAGCAGGAGCTTCACCATGTTTGTGTGGCCAATGCGAGCTGCACAGTGAAGAGGGGTCTGGTCATCCTGGAACCCGAAGTGAAAAAAAGGAACGGAATGAGACTAAGGTTACCTAATCCAAAGCTTCATTTTGCAGAGAAGGAAGATGATGCCCAGAGAGGTTAGGTGACTTTCTCAAGGTCACACAGCTGGTAAGATGAAGAGATGGAATTCAAATCACATCTCTGAGTTACAGAAGCCAATATGCTGTCTCTTACAACTACCCCTCAAGTTAGTAGTTATTTCTACTCAGTTGCCCAAAGGTTCAAGCCTTCCCATCTGTGAAATGGGGATAATGATATCAAACTCCTAGAACTATGGTTAGGATCAAGTAGACAGTGTATATAAGATGTTTCCCACAGTGTTTGGTACATGGCAGACACTCAGTTAGTTGTAGTGCTGGTGACTATCTCCAGATTCAGTCCTTAGTGGGCACTCGTCTTTCTGTTTGACTTCGGGGTCATCAGAGAGTCTAAACTGCTAAAGGGGAAAGGCGACTTTTCACCCCATCCCGCCCCTTCCTGTTTATGCCTGATGCTGAAGGGGTGTAGTGGGTCTCTGTGTTATTGGGCCCAGCTGGGGGCCTCCCTCCTGTGGCCCCAACAGAAATCAGAGTCCTAACTCTAAACAGGGCTTATGTCACCTGCGGGCTAGGAAAGCCTGCTTTTGGCCAAAGCTGTTCAACTTGCAAATTCAGCAGCCATTCTTACCCTTCACTCACCCAATCCCTCAAAAATGCTTTTTACAAGTGGGAAGCATCCATTTTTAGATCAAGTCATTCCTGATTTTCAATAGCAACCCCTTCTTTAAAAAGTTGCTTCTCTTCTTATCCTATGACTTCAACCACTATGAAACCCTTCCAGCCCAATAAACACTGCAGGTCAGCTGTGTTCTTGGACTTTCATTATCCTAAAGAAACAGTTCTGATGCCAAATTGTCTCTGGTTTGTCAGAACCCCTACAAAGCACAGTCTGAGTGTTTACTGCAATGGACATGGGAATATTTGTGCTACTGGCACTGCAGCCAGGCCTCTAATTAGGATGGATTCCTCCTCACTGAGCTTGAATTGCTTGCATCCCAGGATTCTTCCCACCTCCAGAACGCACCTTGGCCTTGGCATTGACTTTGGCTTTGTTCTGGAGCAAATATTTGGCAACTTCTGTGTGCCCTGCCCTGGCTGCCATGTGTAGCGGGGTCTCCACTTTCTGTAAAATAACAAAATTATAGACGAGTTAATACATGCTGGGTTTCCAAAAGGACACACACAGAGCTTGGAGTGTAAGCTTGGAGGAGCTTGGCTGGTTTTTGTCCAAGAGGTGGAGTTGCCCCAGCAAGTAGCCCCTTCAGCCATTAGCCTGCTGATGCCTGGGTTGTGTGTGTGTGTGTGTGTGTGGTCTAACTATACTTACAAGTAAACCCCAGAGCTCATGAATGTTTAAAAATGCAAACGTATTCCTAGATAACCCTTAGAGAAGTTTCCAAATTATTGTTCAAAATAAACCCCCCCGAGACTGACAGATGTGTGACAGGTTTAACTGGAAAAGCGTCAGTATATACCAATGTTCTCCCCAAGTCTGAAGTCTCTGCTATTCTGAAATTGTACTTCTATCCCCAGAGAGGTCTAGGGGTCACTGGCTAAAGCTCCCCCTGAGCTCTTGGTGCTGTCCCCACGGGCTTACCACATTGGAGACATTGGGCGAGGCCCCCCGCTGCAGGAGGTTCTTCACGATGGGCAGGTGCCCCATGAAGGAGGCCACATGGAGAGGCGTCAGGCCAGACTGGAACAGGCAAGAGAGGAATGAGAAGTGCGGAGGCTCCTCCCGCCCCTCAGAGGAAGAAACACCCAGATGCTGTTTAGGCTCTCTGCCTCTAGCGGCTCCAGAATGGCTTTCCAAGAAAAGGGAGTTAAATGAGATGGGTTCCTTTCCAGGGACACAGCTAGAGGGGAAAAAAAATCTCTACAGGGTGATTCTGCCCACTTTTACAACTCAAAAAACTGCATCTGATCTTGGAAAGAGCCCTAAGACTTGACACATGTGCCCTTGTCTTAGTCGCTCCTGATTTATTCCTTGGAGCAGTCTAGGTTCTCAAAAACACACACACACACCCCTTCGTAGCCACACAGGTGGCTATGGTCTCCCCCATGGTCTTCCATGGGGGGAGACCACCCGCTCATCTGCAGAGTCTCTCCTACCTCGGTGACAGCGTCGATAGAGGCTCCTGTCTTCAGCAGCAGCTCCATGACACGGATATGGTTCTTCTTGCAGGCGATGTGTAAGGGGGTGAAGCCATTCTGCAGCCCCACACAAAGGGAGACAGACACACAGGCGCTTATACACGAGCCCAAGGAGCGCCCGGGCCACCTTGCTGATTAAAAGGCAGCCTCTGCCTCGGCCTGTCAGCGATTTCCCGCAGACCGGAAAGTCAATTACTGCAAGTCGCTGAAGAGGCAGGTGGCTCACACTGTATCCACCGGGCACGTTCCCGAGCATGTTGTCTATAAACCGTTTTCTAAAAATTTAATCATATTTTTGGATGCACTAAAAGAGCCTGCTGTTTAAAGTGTCCTCAAGGGGAAATTTACAATACAGAGTACTTTTGTGAAGCAAATCAGGTTCCCCCTTCCTGGAAACTGATGATCACTTTTAGTAAAATGGATTTCTGTACATCAGCTTGGCTCTAAAGTGCTATGCTAAAATGTAAACTCGGCAGGGGCAGGGATATTCGTTTGCTTGTTTTTTCCAGTGCCTTCTCCCCCTAAAGCAGTGGCTTCCAAAGTGTGGGTGAGATTTTGTCCCCCGGGCCACCTTGGGCGCCTTCGGCAATGTCTGGAGATATTTTTGATTGTCACAGTTCAAGGAGGAATGCCATTAGCACCTGGTAGGTAGAGACCAGGGATGCTACTAAACATTCTACAGGGCACAGGCCAGCCGCCTGCAACCAAAAAAATGTCAGGCTCAACACACCAACAGAGCCAAGGCCGAGGAACTCTGACTGCTCTAGAACATGCCTGGCACGTGGCAAGAGGTTGCTGGCAGCTTTCTGAATGAATGAATATGCCATCCTTGCAGTCCCTGGAGGCTCTTTTGCCTGCTAAATTCTCTTCCCCTGGGAATGGTAGAGGGGAGAGGGTGGTCGTGGTCATGCTCTGCGCAGAGCTCCGGCCCCACCAAGTCCGTAACCCCCCAGGAGGGGGTTAGCTTTAGGCCTGAACTCGCCTCTACATGAGCAGCACACACGCTGCAAGCCCCTCGGCAGAGGAAGGGAGGCCCTTTCACTCGCCCACAAAGCAGATACAAAAGCCAGCCAGTCTCTAAGAAACCACTGTCCCTTGGCTCTAGGCCTGGCTCAGGTGGAGCGGTACCTCCAACCCAGGTGCACACCAGGAGCTCCGTTTCCAGAGTCAGGTCTCCTGGGCCCGCACCCTCCCCTGACCTCAGCCTGTTGCCGGGGGCCAGAGTCCTTAGGGGCTGCTGTCCGGCCTCTGCAATGCCATGCCTCGTGAGCCTTCACATGCCCTGACACCTCCCAGGGCCTGAATCTTGGAAGTAGAAGCAGGTGCCCGCGGATGCCCCTCCCCCAGGCTCAGGCTCGGCCACGCAGCCCTGACCCTGCCCCACCTCGGCCCTTGCCCGTCTGGCACCTTCTCCAATAGCCTCCCGCTCACCAGGGCTCTGGAGTTTGGTTTGGCCCCTTTATCCAAAAGGACCTTGGCCACTCTGTGATGGCCACAGTGGGCTGCTACGTGGAGGGGGGTCAGGTGATCCAGGGTGATGTCATCTATCTCCGCGTTGTATTGCAATAGAAGTCGGACACAGTCAAGGTGGTCTCCCTGAGCCGCCATGTGAATTGGGGACAAGCCATTCTGGGTGAAGAGGAAAGGAAACAAGTAGTCACAAAGGCTTTTGGGGACAGAACACGGCAATTCGGGGCAATGACTCCAACCTCACTCCCTACTTCTTCCCCACACGATGCTTTGTGTGGCTCCCAAGTTCACACTGGCTCACGCAGGGCTCTGACTAGAGTCCTCCCTTCCACCTCGCCGAAGCCTCCAGGCTAGCTTCAGCCAGGTCCCCCTCTCCCCTGACCACCCGAAACTACCATGGGCTTCTCACATCTGTACCACTCACTGGACCTTATTCATAGATTTGCTGAATTGTATTCATATGTAACTTTTCAGGTGTGCGTATCTTCTCTCCTTACTTACTAGCTTCTTGAAATCAGTGGCCGTGCCTAATGTCTCTTATACGCCCACAGTAACACACATAGTATGGTCCTAATCAACGTGGTTTTGAATGAATGAATGATGATAAAATGACACTTGGGTCTAAATCCCTCTGTTCTCTGCTGCTAACAAATACATATCACTTAAAAATTTGGTAAAGGAGGCCTGGGCGGTGTGGCTCAGCTGGTTGGAGTGCTGTTCCGTAAACTGGAAGGTTGCAGGTGCGGTTCCCGGTCAGGGCACACACCTAGGTTGCAGGTTTGGCCCCTGGTGGGGTGTGTATGACAGGCACCTGCTCAGTGTTTCCCTCTCACATTGATGTTTCTCTCCCTCTCTTTCTCCCTCCCTTCCCCTCTCTCTAAAATCAATAAGAATGTCCTTGGGTGAGGATAAAATAAATGAATAAATTATTTTGTTAAAGGTTCTTAGGTAGCAATTTATCTTTAAAAACTGAAGACAGAGGACACTCATTCATTCAGGCATTAAGACAAAAAAGGTTAATTAAATGATTAATGTACACCAGGTACAGGTAAAGCTCTGGGGAAGTGGAAGAGAACAGACACAATCCCTGGCCTAAGGAAGCTGGTAGGTAAAAGACACAGAAACAGATACTTTGTTGCTATTCAGTATGATGACATCAAGGAAAGCGTGATCACAGCACAGAGGCACACAGGAGGGTGGATTCAGAATGAGGAGAGAAACACAGGGAGAGAAGGCTTCCAGGAGGAGGTGATCCTTGAGCGAGGACTGCACCAGGAAGACAAAAGGGGAAAACTCTCCCAGCAAAGGAAACAGTGTGCAGCGCCAGAGACAGCCATCCTAGGGGGACTCGGGGACCTGTATGCAGTTAAACATGCAGGAGAGGCGAGTGTGACGGGGGCGTGCAGCTGGGCCGCGGTGTCAGGCAGGAGCTGCACTATGAAAAGGCTATGAGCTAAGGAACTGGGACTTTGGCTTTTAGAAAGCGATGATTGAAAGGGGATTTTCAGCAAGGGAGAAACACGATCGGGCTGCGTGACAGCTGATATTCATGTTATGGGTTGAACTGTGACCCCTCAAAATGCACATGGTGAAGTTCTAACCTCCAGGACCTCAAAATGTGACCTTATTTGGAAATAAGAGTCATTGTGGATGTAGTTAGTGAAGAGGAGGTCATTAGTGTGGGGCCTATCCTGTATGACTGCTGACTTATAAAGAGGAGAAATTTGGACACAGACACCCACAGGGAAAATGCTGTGTGAAGATGAGGAAGACAGCTGGGTAACTGATGCTGTAACAAGCCGGAGAATGCCAACAATCTCCAGCATACCCTCAGAAAGCAAGGGAGAGGCCAGAAGCAGATTCTCCCAGCCCTCAGAAGGAACCAGCCCTGCAGGCACCGAGCTCACATTTCCAGCCTCCAGAATTACACGACAATAACCTTCCGTTGTTTCAGCCGCCCAGTGTGTGGTGCTTTGCGACTGCAGCCCCAGCAAACCCAAGCAGTGCTTTACACTTACTGTATTTTAAAAAGGTCATACCGTATTTCCCAGTTGAAAAGAAGACAGTTCTCAGGAAAGAATGTTCATAACCATCCTTTATAGCCCCATTCTTATAATCTGGATAATGTAAAATCCTTCCTAACTTAGGACTCTTATAAGTTTAAATACAGGGCCTCTGTGGAAAATGTTGAGAATTTCCTGACCTAATAAATATAATCAGTAGTAGCAATTATACCTTCACTTATCTGAGGGTTTTTGCTTTTATACGTACCTTCAAAGATGTCATCTCATGTAATCACCCCAGCAGCCCCGAGAGAGAGGCGTAGAGCTCTCCAGATGAGGAAACAGAGGCACAGAGAGAGCAAGAGGCATGCTCAAAGGCACACAGCATATTGGCCATGGGCGGCGGATTACATGAGACATAAACATCCCACCCTCCGCTGGCGCTATAAATCCTGCCCCAAAGTACAGGCAGTTCTGTAGAATGCTCACATGATAATGTGTCAAGGAGTAAACTGGCTTCCATATTTGAACTACGTTACAATTTCATGACAGAGAACTTCCCACAGAAAACCTGCAGAATGTCCATGAATGGGCCTGGTTTCCGCTTTGCTTCTCTAAATTCACGTCCCCCACGCTCACCCCAGAGGGTTTAGGGGTAAAGGGCCTGGGGGAGGCGTGGGCAGCACTGGGCGCTCGGACTGCTGCAGCTCCAGGAAGACCTGATTTTAGGACTGAAGGAGTGGGCCTTGGCTCTAGTCCCTAATGGACACTGAAAAGAATTGTTTTGTTTTCTTTTTAACTTTACTCCAGTCTGGCCCAGGCTCTGAAGACTTTTCCAAGGGCTTAGCTCCTGTCTTTTCTGGAGCCGGGGTGAAATAGACAAGGGTTGATCTAAAGCTATGGGCGATGACAGCCTGCAGGTCAAATCTGGCCTGCTGCCTGTGTTTGTAAATAAAGTTTTATTGGAACACAGCCACTAGTTTGCATATTATCCATGGCTGCTTTCTTGCTACAATGGCAAAGTTGAATCACTGAGATAGAGACCATGGCCTGCAAAGCCTAAAAATATTTACTATGTGGCCCTTAGAGAAAATTCTGCTGACCCTGATCTAGATAATAATCAGGGCTCCTATGTGACAGGCATTGGAGTAATCACACACACTGACTCAGTTAGTAGCATTAGGATCACTGTTTCTCAGAAATGGGATTTGCTCCCACGTTGGCTTGATCTGGAGCCCTGCATAAAAGATGTTGTTCACGAAAAGGCAGCACGCACCTTGGTTTTGGCTTGGATGGGTGCCCCGTGGTCCAGCAGGATCTCTGAGATTCGCACGTGCCCATTCCGAGCTGCACAGTGGAGAGGTGTCAATTCATCCTTTAAAAAACAGAGTCACAGAGAGAAAGTCCCAAAGGCACCTATCAGAGGCGGTGGGAGAGAAGACGGCCCCAGCATCATTGTAGCTGCAGGAGCATGATGCTTCCATAAGGACCGGCTTGGCTCTGTCACTGCTCTGTTACTGTCTCCTTCTGCACCCTGGCTCCTGCTGTGAGCTGCTCTGTGAGGCTGCAGGCCCACTGCCAGCTGGTCATGGGGAGCCCACCACTCTGGGTTAGTGCAAGGTAGAACTACCCTCCCCCAGCCTTGCCACGGAGCTCACTGGTACCCACCTTGGTCCTTGTTTCTATCTGGGCCCCACGGTCCAGCAGAAGCCGCACCATGATCACGTTCCCCCGGCGGGAGGCGATGTGCAGCGGCGTGATGCCGTTCTGGAGGGGAGAAGCAGGTCCGGTCAGGGTTGGCACCCTCCTGTGGACAGCAGCGGCGCCATGCCCCACAACCCCCGCTCTGCCCCCACCCCGCGACCACAAGCAGTATGAACAGTCGCATTAAGCCTGTCGTTAGGACATTTCTCACCCGAGAAAGATTTCAAAACCTATAAGGACATGACAGCATTGTAGTTAATCACAGCAAGCTGGACAAGCCCAAGTTTCCCTGGGCCAAGAGACTGGTCTAGAAAAATGCCAGTCCCTAGTCCTCTAGGTGCCCCCCTTCTACAAGGGACAAATGGAGAGTGAGGGATGTGTGACTGGAAATCCACCAATGAGGAGCCTTAACAGAGCCCAGGGCTGTCTCACCCACAGGCACTTCTGCAGTATACAGGAAATCAGGCTGCCCCAGGAGAGGCGGGACCTCCCAGATTCTACGCACGCCCAAGCCCCTGGCCTGCCAGAGAGCCTTACCTGTGGCGTGAAGTTGACACTGGCTCCCCTGTTGAGGAGTAGCTGAGCCACGTTGAGGTTCTCGTAGTGAGCTGCGATGTGGAGGGGGGTAAATCCTGTCTGGGGCACGACAGAAGGGGAACAACTTGTCACATGCCTTGTACTGTCATTTGCATCTCCGGATCAGCCCAGAGATTCTGAAAACACGGGCAGGTCCAGAGGACCCGATATGTGAAGCAGATTTAGACTGATGAGAACATTTGCTCAAAGTATCCAGAGAGTCTATTCAAAAGCTAGGTGAAAATATTTGTCTGCAAAGCTATACACATTCCTACGTTCATTGCAGCACTATTCACGGTGGCCAAGACCTGGAAACAACCGAAGTGCCCTTTGATAGCTGACTGAATAAAGATGTGGTGCAGATATACAGTGGAATACAACTCAGCCATGAGAAAAGATGAAATACTGCCATTTGCAACAACATGGGTAGACCTTGAGAATATCATGCTAAGCGAAATAAGTTGGCCAGGAAAAGTTTAGAACCATGTGATTTCACTCATATCTGGGATATAAAGCTGAAAGTAACAAATGGACAGACAAGAAAAAGAAACAAACAAAAACTCATAGACACAAACAACAGCACAGTGGTTAGCAGAGGGAAGAGGGTGTGGAGGCAGTGAAAGGTAAGCGGGTCAAATACGTGGTGGCAGAAGGTGATCGGACTTTGAGCAGCGGTCCCACAATGCAATATACGGATTATGTATCAGAAATATATACTTGAAACCTATAGAATCTTATTGGCCAATGTCACCCTAGTAAATTTAGTTTTAAAAAATAACAACCAAAAAGAAAACTTATCTCCATCCAAAACCTACCAAAAAAAACACAAAACCCTAGGTACTGCCTCTGAGTGACCCACATTTTTGTTTGGTGATTCACACGGACAAGCCATGAACTAGGATTGCCTCCAATTCTGCAGGGCCATTCATCTGAGTGCTCACTTACAGGAGATTTTAATTACGGAGTAAAAAGGGGTATGGCGGGGGCTCTATGGTATTTTTTTAGAGAGAGAGGGGAAAGGAGGGAGAAAGCGAGGGAGAGAAACATAGATGTGAGAGAGAAACATCTATTGGTTTTCTCTTGTATGCAACTCGACCGGGGATCGAACCTGCAACCCTGGCACGTGCCCTCTGCAGGAATCGAACAGGTGACCTTTAGCCTTGAGGGACGATGCCCAATCAACTGAGCCACACTGGCCAGGGGAGGGGGTCCATGATCTTAATACAGCCCCTAAAAGAGTGTAATGACTCAGCTGTTCACTCAGAGGCAGATGTCTGACACCCTGGTGGATCCATAATCATCTTTCTGTTCCATAACCTCAGACCGTCTATAACCCAGTCAGTACCTTCCAGACCAAACCCAGTGACCACGGGGTGGGGGGACTCTGAGAATAACCCAGCGTGAGCCCATTCCCACTGTAAGACAAAAAATGATGGTCCTAAACTTACAGAGAATGGGTCAACAGTGACTCAAAACATTAGACAGCACGTTCAGATGGCTAGCTACCCAGGCCCCTGGGATGACCCTCCACGTTCTCATCTCCACATGTGGGGTCACCTCCCTCCCTCCACGAGGGGGCAGCCAGGAAAGGAGAGTGCAGTAAAATTCCAGAACACCACCTGCTGGGATTCCAAAGTTTCACTCTGGCTGGAGACCCCTCCTGCCTGCCTGGACACTTTCCTGGAGGGCCCGGAGCAGCAAGAACCTTCCCTGCCCCATGCCAGGCACATTTTCCTTGGCATCCACCAGGGACTCAAAGTGGGGCTCTTATATGTCCCAGTGGGGATCTGAAGTCCCTCTGAGGCTGGTGCTCCGTGTGCACAGCTGGCGCCATCTGTGGTCTGGGTTAGTTCTTGGGGAAGTTATTGGGAATTGATGGTGCCTCTGTAACCCATAGGTCTCTGTGGTCCAGGCTCTAGGATTCTCCTGACCCTCTGTCGGGCTGTGCTCACCTTGGAAAGCACGTCTGGGTTGGGGTCGTTCTGCAGAAGCACCGCGGCTGTCCGGGTGTCGTCGTTGCGGGCCGCGATGTGCAGGGCAGGGAGGCGCACCTTCCCTTTCGTCCCATAGTTGATCAGGTGGGCCACCACATTCTCGTGGCCCTGCTGCAGAGCCACGGCTAGAGGGGTGAAGCCGTCCTGGCCAGAGGGGAGGAGGAGAGATCAATTTGCTCTGACTGTAACTGACCGCTGGCTGTCCTCAAGGCGGGACACACGCGCTCACACACCAGGGCTCTCGCTCATGACAGGCCTTCAGCCTCTGGTTCTCTGCTCTTCAAAGCCCTGCCATCCTTAAAGCTCCGCTTCAATGCCACCTCCTCCCTGCAGCCTTTCCTCGCCCCACTCTCCTTCTCGGCCACCTCAGAGAATCTATGGTAATCTCTCTTACGAATTTAAATTTCCCTTTAGAATGTGTTCCCAGTCTGACTGTGTGCTAGGGGAGGCATTTTACTACCTTTTGTTTCTTGTCCTAACCTCCTCTCACCCCACGTACAGGTGCCAGCACAGCGCCTTAAACGTGGCAAATGAGTATTTGTTTATTCACTTCACGAATATTATCAAACACCTGCCAAACTCTAGAAACCATGTCTGGCACTGAGAATTTGATTGTGAACTACTGCTACTAATTCCCTCCGTTGTACCCTGAGACCCCATGAACTGTAAGCAGAATGACAACAGAATCATGTAATCACTGTCTTACAATGTTAAAGCTCAAGAGAAGCCTTAGCTTGAAGTTCAACTTTATCGCTTTCATCAACGACCAACCTCGGGATCAAAGTGACTTGTCCGAGGTACAGAGTGAGGTCATGGCAAGAGCCCTTCTCACTACGGTCCAAAGCAAACTTGTCAACCATACACACCCACCACACCCCCACCTGTCCAGCCGTCAGTGTTGGTTATAGTGGGAGCCACATGTTAGACTCTGATGTCATTTCTCTGCTATGTGTCTGGGCATTCCTCAAGACCCGTGACTCTGTCTCTTACTCCCTTGCAGAGCTGACAGCAGCCAGGATGAATGCAGTGACCTGAAGGCCAAGAGCGCTCAATGACGCTTTACACTGATCATGATACTGGACGCACCTCAAGCCATGGCCCAGGAACACATGCCCCCACAACCATGTCCTACCCCTGGAGACTTCCGGCGGTGAGGCCACTTCCCAAGGTACTTACTTCTGTGGCTACATTCTGATTAGCTCCATTCTCCAGGAGAAATTTAACCACTTCTAAGTGATTCTCTTGTGCTGCCATGTAGAGGGGTGTGAAGCCTTTCTGTAAACCAAGAAAACAAGGCATTGCAATTCACCCACAGTAGTGAGAGATACTAAAGCTGGTGCAGAATCCTCCCAACTCCGGGACAGTTCTCTCCTCATCCCGTTTCCACCTAGCCCATGAGGTAATATCCCCACCCATATCTCCAGGTATAAAGCCTCACTGCCCTTGGAAATGGTGTAGTGGGATTATTACAAAATACCACCAGGTGGGGGTGACACTCCATGGAAGTCTGTTTCTGCCCCTCGCCCCCAACGATCAACCTCTCCCACGCGCTTCCCCTCTATTTTCACTCCCCCATGTCCCAGCCCCCATACACAGCTTCTCTCCCCAGCTGAGCCCTAACTAAATGCATTATTTGGCTGGTGTACTGAACAGGGGCGAGGTCCCCATGACTAACCACAGCACGCTTAGAATGCATAGAAGTGTGAAAAAATGATAAAGGTGCCTTCTTCGTTGCTTGGAGACACATTACTAATAAATCTAGACTCGGCTACACAGTGTGTGTACAACCCAGTAGCAAACGTGTCCACTGCGTGACAGACACACAGGTGAAGAAGAAAGGCAGCGCCCTCTAGTGCAGGGACCGGAGAGCCATCACCTGTGACTGGGCGTTGACGTTGGCGCCATAGTTGACCAGCTCCCGGACCACCTCGTCCTGACCGGCGAGGGCGGCGATGTGCAGGGCTGTGTTCCCCTTCTGAAACACATGGGGAGGGAGGAGAGGAGGTTTCTTAACGGGCCTGCATAGGCAACTGTTAGAGGTACAGGAACAAGGATGCTGTTTGGGGGCGCGCAGTGGCTTTCTTTACAGTCAAAGGGGGTAGGCAACACACATGGCCCACTGTATGTCTTGAGATAGTGCTGAAAGCACAAGAGGGAACTTCTTCCTATTCTCCGTAAGAACCTAATGTCAAAGACACTAATCTGCTGCCAGCGGGTGCAGTATCTTGTCACCTGCTAACAGGCGGGATTTCCTTAGGGCCCACACTAAGGGTCTGCCAGGCGAGCCGGCCTTCTTTGGACTTCCAGCATCTCCCAACCTGTAACTCCGCAGGGCCATGCAGAGCGGCCATGGCACCTGGAGTTCTGCGGAGATGGAGGACAGAAGGCCCCATAGGCTCAGCACCCTGGGTGCTGTTACAGCGACACCCGCTGAGGAAAAGCTGGATCAAAACGGACAGAGGATCTGAGAGAGGGAGAGAGGGAGAGAGGGAGAGAGGGAGAGAAGTATCACACAGAAAAAAGAAAGGGTAGAAATATGTAAAGGAGATCAGGGATAATAAAATGAGCTATATAGTGTATGCAAGGAAAAAAAGAAAAATACGAAAGTAAATGGGGGAAAATAAATAGAATACAGTCTGGCAAAGGAAAATACAAAGAAAGAATATTTGAAATGTTAATAAGTAAACGTTACGAGCAAGGGTTCACCAAATAAGAAAGTCAGAAGGAATAAACAGTGAAAGAAAATGAGAGACACAATTGTTTTAAAGTAAACTTTTTAAAAACCAAGTGCCGACAACAGAGACTGAGAAACCAGTCCGGTTATGAGAAGGTGAATGGAGCATTCGGGTTTTCCTGCCGGGGTTCATTCAGGAATTTGATGTTACTTCCTAGGCAGGGTTCGGGTCTAGAAGGCCTTTTCCGTGCCAGGAGCCTCCTCGATGTCCTGGGGCTGGAACGTCAGTACTTTCTCCGAGGGTGACTCACCTACATGGCCCACTGGAACCCACATCCCGGGGGAGGGCAGGCAGGACAGGCCCCACCTGACAACTTCCGTCAAATAGACCAGATGGGAGAAAATGGGACCGCAGCTGGACCCATCTGTCCCTCTGCTACTTGAGGAGCAGAGCTCTCAAACGACCTCATTTTTTTCTAGTTCAGATGGTATGCAGTTTTTAACAGGGACTTCAAACCCACTGCATGTGCTTCAGCCGTCCGTCTCCTGGGAGAGAAGGGTCCTGGTCCAGGTGGAACCGAGCAGCACGGGGCCCAAGCTCTGTGGCCACCCAGTCACCACTGCCCCAAGCGCCCACAGGTGAGGGAGGCAGCCCCTCCAAAGGTGCCCTGGGGGCCGGAAGGGGCTCAGGTCTTTGTGTCCGAAATGTCCCCGGAACCTGTCATTTTGCTAATCTCCTTAAGTCTCATTTGATAAACAAAAGGGTTCTTCCTCAAATCTCCATCAGAGAATAAGTGCCAGAAATGAATGTTCAGATGCTAATTAATCATTTTTCATAGAAGTCCAAAGAGCCTACATTTAGAGGCCTTGGCACTTGGGTCCGACTTGCTCGCTGTGCAAAGTGGAACAGGGCCGCTGGCACCAGAACCTTGCCTAGTCATCAGGACTCAGAACGGCAAGGCTCTCCGTCTGGAAGAAGGCGGAGCGCCGTGTCCATTCACTCGTTCGTTCGTCACACACTGAGCACGGGCGTGGGTCAGGTACTAGGTGCGGAGTGGAGGTACAGAGACAGATAACTGAGACACAGGCTCCCCGCCCTCAAGAAGCTGTGTTGAATGTGTCTTTCATCTGCCCCTTCCTGCCTGAAACTGCCCTACGCCAGAGCTCTCCCCGTCTAAGCCTCGTGAAGGGAAGCTGGTCAGATGTGGAGCCCTGCCTGCCGGTCCTGGCCCAGGTCGTGTTCTGGATCTGGCCTGAGGGCGGCGCTGCTGGGACGCGGGGGCTGGTGATGAAAAAAGGCCAAGGGAAGCCCTGGGCAGCATGGGAAGCAGACTCCCCTCCCCACGATACACAGGCGGTGAGCCTCAAGAAGGCCCCCTGGCCCTGGGTCAGGGGTCACAGGGAGCGGGGCTGCGGGCCTCTCCTTTCTCTGCCTCTCCTCAGCATGAAGGCACACACCCTTGAAGAAGCATGAAAGCATTCTTAGCTTTATTTGATCCCCCAATGTCTCCGTGCCCGGGGGTGGGATCGAGAGCTCGTGGTAGGGAGGACGGTTGTAGTAGGTGAATGTAGCTGCAGGGGTTAAAGCTTTATTTCACCCCCAGTTTGGATACTGAGCTCCGGCCTCTAAGCGGTAGAGACGGCCGAATGGGAAGAGAATGCACTTGTTTTGTGCTTTTAAAATTTCTAAGCACAGTTTAGAAAACTACATGGGTTTGGGATTCTGATTCTTTTTTTAATCTCTCTCACGCTTGCGAGACCTGCTACAATTCCCCGATCTGTTATGACTCTTCCTTAGCCCACGGTTTCAGTTTCACCTTCTTTTCCCCTCCCCCGTGTGGCATTCTGAAACCACGCTGGCTTATCAAATTTCTATAAATAACAAAGACGCACCAAGTGCTCGCTTGCAAAATAACAATCAAAGGGGAAAATTCAGAAAGAGTGAAAGTGCAGCAGTATAATGTTTGTGCAGCTCTCGGGGGAGTGCCAGGGGAAGGAACGCTGCCCGGGCCCACGCAGGGCCCGTCAGATGGCACACTGCTTGCAGCCAGGTAGGTGAGAGCATCAGGGGGAAGCGCCATTGCATCCCTTCACCCGCGGGAGGAGCAGGGTAGGGACAGTTGGTATTTGTCGTGGCGTTAGAGGGAAATGTCCGCAGACATTCAGAAAGAGCAGCTCCGTCTGTTTTACCTGCGAGATCTTTTCACCTTCGGGAAATGACATGAAAATTACAGAATTTTACCTCAAGAGATGATTCCACCTTCACAATATTTTGGTAGTTCACTTCATAACCATACATTATATCTGTTCTCTGCATAGTGTTCTTCCTAGTTCTGCGCTTGAGAGGCGGCAAAATGTTTGCTGCCTGGAACTGAAACTGAGGCTGACGGGAGGCCAAGTTTAGTAAATAGCGAGCGGAAAGTAAGAGGCCGGAGGGACAAGCCCAAGAGGAAAACTACAGGAAGTGATGGGGAAGGAAGAGAAGAGGAAATAGGACGCAAGTTAACAAACGGAGGCAACTTTGTTTTTTTCCTTAATGACCCGATAAGATGCATGTACGTAAGACAGAACACGGATTTTGCAGGCCGTACGTGCGTTTGTTTCGTGACTCTGGTCTCTGGACTCAGGCCCCTGGTGTTTATAATCTGTTGCTGGGAGAGGTGTGACTGAGCCTCTGCCGAGGGCCTCCTGGTAAAAGCGAAGGCTGCTCAAGGTAAACAGTCAGCAGACGAGACGGGCCTGGGGTTGGCCGAGAAAGGCTTGCTGGAGAAGCGTGAGAGGGATCTGGACTCTTCCGCAGCCCTCGGTAACAACACAGTCACCAGTATTTACTGCTTCCTTCCTAGGTGCCAGGCATTCCATACGCTGCACTATCTCGTTTCATTTTCACGCCGATCCTGCACCCAAGTTTTGTAATCTCCATTTTACAGACGAGGAAACGGAGGTGTCTCACGGGCCAAGTTGCTTAAGGTCACAGAGTATGAAGTATTTCGGGGTTTGGACCCAAGGCACCCAAATGTGGAGCTCACAGTGTCCTTAGTCCCTGTACTTAAGTCAAGGACCCCATGAGGAAGCATGAAGCCACCAGGAAAGGGGGTTCATTTTTAGATTTATAGCCTAGTGATAAGGATAAGGTAAAGGTCTACCGAATCCTTGTGGAAACAGGGTCCTGTGTTTTCAGGTGACTCCAGGGGCGCCCAGAAGTAGGCAATGGCGGGAAAGACAAGAGAAACTCAGAAGCACACAAACACGCACTGACGAAGGGCTGTTTCCTATGCCAGGGTCTGAGACAATACGAGAAGGGCCACACACTTGAAGTTTCAACGTAAAGCTTCCCCACTCTCTAAGAGACATACCTTGGTTGTCGTTTCTAGAATGATTTCCTTGTGCAGAAGTTCAACCACCATCTTCACGTGGCCCTCTTTAGAGGCCAGGTGCAAGCCGTTCAGCCCATTCTGTAAGGAGCAGAGGGGCAGGAAGGTGTGGTTAGTGGGACTGCGCACATCCTGCTGTTCCAACGGGCTGGCACAGGGTCCCTTCCTTGCAAAGGGCCGGAAGGGAAGGGCTGCGGGGCCCTGAGCGGCCTCAGCGCAGGCACGGAGCACAGCCAGCGCAGCCTCTCTGAGCGGCTCTTCTGTGGGAGCGTCAGATAACAGGAGAGCAGGGAAAGGGGGTGATGCCGAGACCACCCCCCCCCCCCAGATATGAATTGAGTGTGGGAAGCTCTCGCAAAGCCAATGGGAGACCTTGAAATTGGGATCTTGCCCCGTCTTTAGGCATCCTGTTAATTGAAACTGTATAGCTTCATCCCCCTGGTTCATTTTCGCAGCGGCAACCAGAAGAAGAAGCAACACCAGTGCATCCTAAACATTTGTAGAGCCAGATACATATTTAATAAAATAATACACTTTGAAATAAGATCACATGAAAACTAAACACCACCAATCCCCCAGCTATAAGATTTTCTCATTGGAAGAACTAGTATGAAAATAGCTTCTTTGCCACCTTGCCATTTCAAATGTGACCAAAACTGACAGTTACATTTTAGGAAAAAGAAAAAATGGAACCAACGTTTTCCTTGCCCAATCACCAGTCCGCACAAGGAGAACTCTCACTAACTAATTAAAGTTCCAACTCTGCCTGGCGACGCCACTGCTGCGCCCTGGGGAAAGCCCCCTGGCTGCCGTGTCCTTACCACTCTGCTCCCTCCTGGCCTTCTGATGCAAGCACTCAGACGCTTTCAAACTTTCTGGCAAACGCTGACTTCTGAGAGTGCTACTTAGGGCCACAAATTATTCTGACAACATGACGGAACTAATTTCAATGAAGTAAATTTCATTTCCAATGGATGAGTAGATCTTGGCTCCATACAGAAAGTAATTTCAGTCACTGAGCGGTCTCCATCCCTCACGTTTGTGCCTTGTTCCTCTCCTCCTCCTTCCCATCCGCAATTCTCATCTCTTTTCCCCTCCCTCCTTCCCAGGGGATGTCCCAAAGCCACCACGGACGCTGGCTAATAAGAAAGACCCTGGCCGCACAGACAACAGCATGATGATTGCCGGAAGGAAGTGGGGGGTGCTTAGAAGACGGTAAAGGGTGGATAAGTGGTGACAGAAGGAAACTTGGCTTGGGATGGTGAACACACAATACAATATACAGATGATGTATTACAGGCTTGTACTCCTGAAACCTGTATAATGTTATTAACCAATGTCACCCTAATAAAGTCAATAAAAAGTAAAACACAGAAAGAAAAACAAAAAAAGAAAAAGAAAGAAAGAAAGAAAGACCGACCCTGGCTAAGAAGATGGAGGGTTCGGCCCCTGATGGCATGGTTTCGGGGTCCCTGACTCATCCGACCTCAAATATCTCCACAGGACCATCATGGGTTCCTGAAATCCCTACTCTCCCTTTGTGCCAGGGTATCATTTCCAGGAGATTCTGTTAAAACCCAATATTCCGCCTGGGAATCGACCCTTAACAGATTAGTCCCACGGCTTTACTAAAACCAGCAGAGGGAAGTAATGAGTAATTACTAAATTAGAGACACAAGACAAGTACCCCCACGGTAGGAGAATGGAAGGTGTACACGACTCTCTTTGCCTCGGATCCTCAGAGGGTAAATGTAACAGGTGCCCTGGATACCAAAGAAAAGAGTGGGCTCCGAAGGGAACTTTACCTACTCCCTATTTAGATCAGCCCCGACCCTGCACCCCAAACACGCAGAATGCAGTTCGCCAAATGTTTGCATATCAGCATGGCCAGACTCACCAATGCGTGTGGGGGTGGGGTGGGGGGTGGGAGATGAGAGGGTCCCTTCACCCAATGTTTCCCCATGTAAATGTCTGAAAATCTCCACTGGATGTCCTCCTCTTGCAGATTTTGAACACCATAAAATGTGGGGTCCGAAGCAGTGTAAATCATTCACACCCCAGTGTGAATGGGCTTATCAGATAAGTCTAGGTGAGAGCCAGTTTTGATTAACAGAAAGGGAGAGAGTGATTGAAGGCAGGCAGCAGTCTTTTAGAACCGGAATCTGGGGGAGGGGGAAGAGCGGTGGCCTGATGGAAACCAGCTCCCTCAAATCAACTTGCAAAACACAAATTCACTGAAAAGCAATTTGTCATGTGACTGTGCTCTGAGAGCCACTCCTTCCGGCTCTGCGTCCTTAACTCTACCCCTGGGCAGGTCTGCACTGTGAGCTGCAAAGCGCCTTATCTGGAAGGTCTGAGCACAGGCACCCTGTGATTACTTGGGGACTGGGGTGGCTGTGGGAGCCTCAGCAGCTGCTGCTGTTGGCTTATCGCAGGGGACTCAGCTATGGCAGAGCGAGTGTGGTGGGTGCTGACTGCTGGGGTTTTCGCGCTCACTTGCACAGCACAATCGCTTTCTACGAGCATTTGTTGGTCCTGAATGCCTCAAAGCTGGGAAATCGGCAAGTCCAGGAGGAAAACATCTCCGGTTTACTGCTGCCGCCGTGGGTGGCCATCCCCGCTACTTGGAGCCTGGTTAGAATCTCAATTCGCAGGGGATTCTAGGCATACTGTCTACGCAGAGAACGCTGGAGTCAAAAGGGGTGTTAGAGACCCTGGGTGCTGAGACAACCAAGGGCCAGAGTAGTTACATGGTTTGCCAAGGTCACAGAGCCTCTCTAGGGCACAGCCACACACAGACCAACCCGGACTTCCCAGAAAAAGGGGGGTAGGGAGGGATGTTTCACCCCCTAGGAACTAGTATGTTTCTTTTTATCTGATGGTAAAAGCACATTCTCCCTTTTATATCACCAGGCACCTGAGAGCTAATGCTCTGTCACAATAGTCACCGGTAGGGGTCTGGCCATCACTGCTGGAGCTACTCTCCAAGATCCTAGTTCTGGCCCACAGAAAGCCCTTCTCCTTCCCTCCCTGCGTTACATGTCTCCCTCCCCAAGCTGCGCACTCGGCAGAAGGTGACTCTCTTTAGCATAAAAGGGACCAAAGGCACCGTCCCAATAGATCTGCATCTCTGATAATTTCACTCAGCTCCCATCCTGATCCTGGTTCAAGGATCTCTTCCTTTGTTATGATTTTTTATTTTTCTCATTTTATTTTTCATTTGTTTGTTTTCAACATAGTCGCCCTAAGTTACCAATACTTCCAAGACTCTTGCCGTGGGGATCTAAACCTAACACCCTCACCAGAGCCACAGAACAAGCCCACTTTGAGACAGCTTCCACGGCTGGGTGGGAGGAGGCCCGGGAACTTAATGCAAAGCCACACAGGAACATGTGTAACAACATTTGTCTCAATGTAACTACATTTACAGTCACTGCAGTCGCCTCATGCTGAGCATTTTCTTAATCTGATTCAGGAAACGTTTACTGCTCTGTGCCAGGCTAGAGGTGAATAAAAGACAAAACCCCTAGCCTTAAAGAACTCACTTTAGTAGAGGAAACAGATGCATTAAAAATAAATGCAACTCGTGAAAATGCCCAAACTGGCACGTATAAGACTAGAAGTAGCACAGAGGAGAAAGGATTTGCTCTGTCAAGGAGGTCAGGAAAGGTTCGCAGAGGCGTTTACAAGGCAGCCTGTGCACAGCCAGGGTTTAAGTTCATTAACCACGGCAACGTGAGTAGCCAGTATCTGAGTTTAAATTCTAAACTCATGAGGTAAAATTTTAGAAACTATGCTCCCAGCAATCCTCATCAAGTGCCTTCCTCTTCCTTCCAGGAAGCCTCTGAATTCAAGAGATGTACAGCATCCAAACCCACTGCAGCAAGTTTTCTCCAGCAACTGGGCCTCGGCAGGAGAACAGCCGGTCACCATCCAGTAGCTGACAGCACCGAATGCCAGGAAACTAATTTACTGCAGGCGTACGCGAAGGAGTTTGCACGATTATCTCATTAGATGCATACCTGGTCTATACAGGAGACCACTTATGGTACCAAAGGAGTGTTTCACGAATAAATACCATATTTAATACTTTCTCTTTTAAAGCAGTTTTTATTAATAAAATAAGAAGGGGGAAGGAGTGTAAGCGCGGCGAGCTATTTGTTCTTAGATATAATTATAAAAAGAGATGAACTATAATATATTACCCCTTCAAAGCTAGGATCCATGCATTTTGCTTTCATTAAATTGTTTGCTAAAAGGCAGGCTGCTGAATCTTGCTTTATATCTTTTCATCTATTCCATGTAACTTTTACAGCCAAATGGCAGGCAGACTGCTGAGGGGGACCACGGGGACAGGGAATCACACATTTCTCCCCCTAAATAAATGGATGTAGAAGATAAGCAAGGAGAAGGTAGAGGAATATGAGAGTAAATGCTTCAGCTAAATTGGAAGCAGGGGAGCGAAGCAATAACTACTTGTGGCCATTTTATAACCACATGCCTTTCTCAGGAAAACACCAGCTTGGCAGATTCCTCTTCCTAAAGACACCTCCTTCTGGGTCTCCAATTACACTTATGTTAGACTAGCTGACAGTATCCCACAGCTCTTGGCTGTTCTCTTCTGCTTTTCTTTCCCCACTCTTTTTTCTATTTTGTTTCAATTTCCATTATTTCTATTGGCTTATCTTCAAGTTCTTTGATTCTTTCCTCGGCTGTGTCCAGTCTACTGATGAGCTTGGTTGAAGAAATTCCTCATCACCAAGGGAG
This sequence comes from Mormoops blainvillei, assembly GCA_004026545.1. Taxonomy (NCBI): domain Eukaryota; kingdom Metazoa; phylum Chordata; class Mammalia; order Chiroptera; family Mormoopidae; genus Mormoops; species Mormoops blainvillei. Next base: position 25,555 of record PVJD01011596.1, read on the forward strand.
TGTTTGTTGTTGTTGTTATTTCTAGCAATTTGTTGGACTCTTTCTTAGAATTTCCATTCTCTTCTGAAATTCCCCATCTGTTCATGAAGGTTGTCTGCTATTCCCACTAGATCCTTTAACATATTAATCACAGTTATTTTAAAGTCCATCGAATAATTCCAACATCCGGGTCATCTCTGAGTTTGGTTCTGTCGATTGCTTTGTCTCTTGACAATAATTATTTTTCTTAGGTGTGTGCTGTAATTTTTCATTGATGCCAGATATTACGTGTAGAAGAACAACAGAGACTGAAGGAAAGAGCATTTATGCCCAGAAATGGACACGCCTCCTCTTTCGTGAAGTTTAGCATGGCTAGGGTGGGGGGAGCTGAGTCAATCAACCAAGAGTTGACCTAGGTCTGGATTTTGTTGTTACCTTCAGTGTACCGCAGCCTGCAAGTTCCTCTGCAGGTAGGCTGTTATTACCTTGCGCTTGGAGTAGGAGCTGGCTGCCCGAGGGTTTTTCTGTGTTCTCAACCCCACCTCGGCATTCAGCCACCCCTGCATGCCTGTGCGTCACATGGGGTCTTGCTCCACGCTCCCGCCCCTCTCCCCACAGCATATGCTCTTCCTTGTTACAAGGCGCTGAGCAGGTGGGGGAGTACAGAAGTTCCTTTTTGTCCTGGCCCAGCTTCAGTCTGAGGCAGGTTGTTGCCTGGACCTCAAAAGTAGGTTTTTGGGTTGTTATTATTTGTTTGTTTTAGCATCCCTCCCCCTGTCCTCAGTGGCAGCAAAACCTGCCTTGTCTCCGTACTTGGTCTGGGATGGATGGTTCTTGCTCTTCCTCCAGCAGTAGCAGAGGAGCCAGTTCTCCTTATTTTGGTAGGATCCTGCCCATGCCCAGGAGCAGGGGGCTTTGCCTCCGCCTCTCCTGCAGTGGCAGTGGATCTCCGCCGGCGTCCTCGGGCAGAATGGTTTCCTGCCCCTCCCAGGGGCAGGGGCGGTTTGTCTCTACTCCTCCCCATGGGGAATGAATGTCTGCTTGTGGCCTGAAGGTGAGAGGGCTTACTGCTGCTTCTCAGGAGGGAAGAGTCTGGGGAAGCAGACAAATGGCTGTTCTTTCCCCACCCTCCACCCCCACCTCCACAGCCACCAAGGGAGGCTCTTGTTGTTCTGACTTACCCCAATGTTTCTCGTGAGCACCTGGTAGAAGCTCGTCGCAGGCACACTGGCCAATACTGGCCTCTAAGAATTTGTTCTGATTTCAGCTTGTATGGTCGCCACCTCTGTGTTCTGTCCTCTGCCAAGGCAGAGGCTGTGGCCTTCTCCTTGGAGGGGCTTCTTGTCCCTTTTTGGAATCCAGTTAACTTGGTGGTTCTACTACCTCAGCCCTCTGATAGGATCATGAAAAATTAGAATTCTGTAGAACTTGTAGTCCTTTCTCACTGTCGGGGCGGGGGCAAGGTTCCTGGAAGTTTTCACATCCTACACACTCCTTATACTGAGCCTCTGAGGCCAAGTGGCCCCATATGATCTCATTCCACATGATTCCAATGCAGCAGACAATGCTTTTAGGCTTTCTTTCTTTTCTTTTCTTGGACAAAACATATTATTGCCAAGCATACACCTGGAATTTGTCATCTGCTTTTGCTCTTTTTCAGGTAAAATGTCAGTTTAGAGGATTCTTCTGTGAAACAGTCTGTCTGACAGGAAGAGGAGGAAGGGATCACAGCCAGGCTGTGTTTGTTTCAACATTTTTTAAAAAAAGAAAAAAAAAAGTCATATTCAGCGTGAATGATTTAATTTGGAGTTTTGTTTTGTTTTTTTTTTGGTACCAACTGTGAGAAATTCCATTGGCAAAATACAAAATTCCAGACATTTGTTCTCAGCAAATTATTCCTCTCTTTAGCATCTCTGATTGCCCCAATTACACTAATTGATTAGTAAATGTACAAATACAGTAGCCGCGTCATAGGAAATTTAACTCTTACCCTGTCCAGAGCAGAAGATGGTGCAAACAGAAAGGATGTGATATCCTGAGATCCTATGTCTCCTTGGCAGTGGCAAGGACATAACAGCTGATGCTTACATTCTTGGGTGGACACACAACCCTTGCATTCCTCTTCTCACAGCTACTTATTTTACCTGTAAACACGACCGCCATGGAGCTGGCGGCCCCAAGCTGTGTCCTGAGGGCCTCGAGGCTCGCCTGCCCCTTCCCACCCCACACACTGGAAACTCATTATTTCAGTCCTCCACCTGCTTCCTTTGAGTTAAGCACTGGGTTTCCAGAGCATTTAAACTAATGTGCTAATGTAGTATCTAGAAAGTATGACCTTTTTATTCATAAACATCTACCACCAGGTTATTGGTTCAGTTTACCAAATTAGCTAGCTGCCATTGTGCCAGGCTCGGAGGCAGCAGAGCACTGGCCATGAAGCTTCAACGGGGAAGGAAAGGACTAGAGTCCTGGGAAGAATAAACCAAGGGCAGTGGCAGAGAAAGCCAAGAAGTCTAAGGGCCCAAGAGGAAACAAAAAGAGAGGTACGGGAGGGGAGCTTCTAGGTCACTTTGCCTTCACGCAACACTTCGCTTTGCCCATGTGGTCAGTAAAGAACCAACAAGAAGATCTTGCCCATTATAAAAAGACGAGGATGTGTATGTAGAGGGTCATATACCTAGGTTTTTTATATGTAATTTCCCGCTTTCCTATTCAACCTGGATTCTCTTTTACTTTGTGGTGTCTGGCAAGAGAAGGTAAGCACTACACTCTGTGTTACGGAAGTTTGATGCCCTGAGCACCGGCCATCCTGTGCGTCTGTGACCTTGAGCTCTGCTCTATTATTGGTTCCTTTTGTGGAGCAAGATCTCTTACATTACGTATTTGCAAGTCTACAGCCCTGAAACAGAGCAACAGATAAGAATTAAGCAGAGTTTATGGAGAGGGGAAAAAAAGGATTGAAATGATTGCCATTCCTATTCCAAATCCTGAAATTGGTGGGAAAGGGAGAATCAGTGAGGGAAGAGGGAAAAAAAAAAAAAAAGGCAAAGAGCATGGAAACCAAGGACGGCAGAGGAGATGATGTCCAAACAAGAGATGATGCAAAAGGAAAGAAGGAGGGACTGTTACAGTGGGCTGGCTAGGTAAGGAAATGAATTAAGCAACTAGCAAAAACACTATTGCAACAATATAAGTTTTGATTTCTTTCCCCAAATTGCCTGCATTAAATTTCAACCCCCAAATAAACGAATCCAACAGCGAATGGGAGTTCTCCCACCTTCTCTTCTCTTCCATTCCCCTCGTCCCCTGCCCTCCCAGCTCGGAGACGCAGGCATCTGAGGAAGCAGGCGGTGAACCACAAACGGTGCCCTGCAGAGGCTCTGTCAGAAGCGTGTCTGGAGTGTGAGGAAGAGGAGGGCTACTCTGGCCTGGCTGGGAGACTGTTACACTGAGCATGGAAATATGTAGAAGATGATGCAAATCAGTGGGAGTCAGCTTTCTCACTGTGAGTAAGGACTTACAAACCTGGAAAGAGGAAAGGCTAGAAAGAACTCTGAGGTGTTGGACTAGAATTGGAAGTACTGGCATGCTGCTATGGATTGTAAAAATGTGTGTGTGTATGTATGTACACACACACACATAGATGGATGTAGAAATAGTTTACAGATATGTGCATACACATAGACAACACGCAGCAACCAGTAGCAATGGGTACATCGAGTGACCAGATTTTGGTGTCTAAATACCATCCTTGGAAAAACGGCTGAACCAGGGCCGGGTCACAGAAAGCACAAAGTGACGTTGGGACAACTTGTGTCAGAAAGTAAGAAAATGCTCAAAAAATGATGAGGACTGGTCAAAGAACAAAGAAGCCAGATTACTGAAAGGGCTCGTATTGGCCTAATTTAGCTTTGAACATCAGAATACATCATGAGAATATGAGATTACTACCCGTCAAATAAAGTAAAAACCCATGAGTCTGTACAGGTATAAATAAATATGAACAAAATAAATCAGTGAAGGAGGAGGAAAAGCTTATCCCTCGGTAGAATGCCAGCTAATAAATGTACGAGAAAAGATGGAGACAGAGAATCACTCTTTGGAACCTCATGGGGGCAGTTAACACAGGCTGAAGACATGAATGTATGCCCACTCTGGTGGCTGGAAGTTTGATGAGGAACAGGGTATTGGTATTACATCAGAATATGCCCCCCCCCCCCAAAAATACTGAGAAACTACAAAGGGAGAAATCGATGACTTTACAGTAGAAAAACCTGGTAAACCCCAACTTCATCAGGTGATCAGGGTTAACATCACCAGGAGTGAAACGGGAATAGGATTTTTGTGGTATTCAGGCTGAAAATGCACTGTCTCAGTCTGGTCATAAGAAAACATTGGCAGACACAGTTGAGGTTCAAATTACAGAATGGAAGGCTGTCAAAAACATGAGAGACAGGAAAAGACAGAGGAAGTGTTTCATGTTGAAGGAGACTATGGAGACATGACAACTAGATACAAAGTGTGTTCTGGATAGACTCCTGGAACAGAGATGATTCAGGATGACGGAGATGGAGATGGAGGTGATAGAGGTGATGGGGTTGGAGAGGGAGATGGAAGAGGTGGTGGGAGGGGCAGGAAAGAGGGGGGAAAGGATGGAGGGGGGAAGGAAGAGAGGGAGGGAGAACAATTTCCCATTGTTGGGCAGGTGGCAAAATGTTAACGGGGTCTGTGGATGGCTGTGTTACATCGACCTTGATTACCTGCCTGGGTGTCTTACAGGGTGATTACGCGGGAAAGTGTGATGAGTTTTGGGTGGTGCATGCTGCAATGTTTAGGGGGGATGGGGAATTATGTTATATATAGTATATATGATAGATAGATTGGTAGATAGAGCAAGCTCAGTAAAATGGTAATAGAGAACTAGAGAATCTGAGTGAAAGAGATGTGGGAATTCTTTGCACTGTTCTTGAAACCTTTTTGTAGATTCAAAACTCTTTAAATTTTTGAAAAAGAAAGTAGAGATGGGAGAGGGTGGAGGTGGGAGAGGCTGCTGCAGAAGCAGAGTCGGGGCTGGAACTCGGGGCTCTGGCCGTGGGAGAGAGGATGGGTGTCTGGGGCCTCAGAGCCAGTGTGGGGAGCTGAGCACACACAGCCCTGTATCTGATTAGGAGAGGTGCAAGCCTTCCAGACTTCAGGGATTATCCCAGGGTAAAAGCCCTGGAGAGCCACCAAACGATGACCGACGACCGGAGAGCAGCCCCAGCCCCTTGTGGTGACTGGGTGATGGGGACGCCTCTTTTGGAGGGCAGGTGTTGGGCTCTGCGGGCCATCCCGCCTGCAGCCTCCTTCTGACCCAGATGTCACAGGGCTCCCCAGACTCTGCTTGGTGGGCTAGGTCTGCTAAAAACGCGATCCTGGAATCCAATGGCTCAGAAGCCGGGCCGAACTGAAGGGACCGCCATAACCATGGCAGAAAATCATACCTTATCCCCTTTGCCAACCTGTCTCTTACCCAGGGGCAGGGAAAGTAGAATAGGAGCAGAAACAGGGAGGGAAGGACAAACTCAGAGAGAAAGAATGAGGCGGCGCAGGTAGAAAAGAGCAAGGCCTGCTCTAAGCACTTTCTTTCCTTTGTTTTATTGCGATCTAAATTTAGTGCTCCCACCCAGGTGGCTCGTAAGACTCATGGTTTACTAGATATTCCTGAGGAGGAAGAACACTCTAAGCCTTTTCATTCTCTTTAAAGGAAAAGAAAGGAAGATAACCACAACTATTTCAAAGCTGCACAAGGAGGTGGATCAACCCCGGATCACCTCTCTACTCTCGATGAAAGCCCTGCGCAGCCTCCACACTCGGCGAAGTCCCCTGGCTCTCGGCAGATCAGCTGCCGGCAGTGCGGCCCTTTGGGAGACTGGAGGAGGAAGAGCAAGCTCAAGTTAATGAGAGAATGGGACTCTGAAATTCAGCTCAGCAGCTAAGAATATCTCCTATGGACTAGAAACAGTTTCTATGTCCGAGATCTTGGCATTCCTTTAAAAAGAGAAAAAGAGCCAGGCCTTCAGAAGCAGGGCAGTGGGGTTTAGAGCAAAGAGCAGTAGATAAGGAATTGTGGCCTCTGAACTGTCCTCCTGACCAGTCACTTCACATCCCTGGGCCTCAGTCTTTTCATATTCTTCTTTTTTTTTTTTTTGAGAAAGACGGGAAGGGAGGGAGAAAGAGAGGAAGAGAAACATCGATCGGTTGCCTCTTGCATCCCGACCAAAGGCGCCCAGACTGGGGGCTGAACCTGTAACCCAGGCATGTGTCCTGACCAGGAATAGAACTGGTGACCTTTCACTTTGCAGGACTCCCAACCAATTGAGCCACATTGGTCAGGGCAGATCCTCAATCTTTGTATCTTCAAAATATTCAAACTGCTATATCTCATAGCTTCCTCTTAATTCCACAATTCCAGAATAAAACAATGTAACAGCTCTCAGAGAACAATTAAGATATGCATGTAGAGATGCACAGAAAAAGGTATGACAAAATTCACACCACCTTGGTCACAGAGATTTGGGGCATAGGGGCAGGCTTACAGAAGATTATATACGAGTATTTCTGTATAGTGAATTTTTAAATAACTACCATGTATTAATTTCACTGTTAAAAATCACGGCACAATTAAAATCAGGGACACAGTTGTCAAAAATGACCAAAAAAAAAGTTTATATCAAAGAATTCACAATCAAATGTAAATAATCCCAGGCAAATTTACATGAATGGTCTATTCCAACCAGAAAGAGTGGGAACTGAGTTTAGCACTTTCTCTAATAACCAATTAGGCAAATCCTCCTTCAAGGTCCAGATCAAATGTCATTCTTCTCTGTGACTTTTTCTGTCTCTTTTTGGCACACCACATCCTATTCCCAGCCCCCAAAAGTAAACTGCTCTTTCGAGCATGTTCCCATGGTACCCAGCGATAGCTCTAGCAAGGCCCTTAATCAAATGGAATTGCATTTATCTGCTCTTGTGTCTGTGCCTTTCAACAGATAGGACTTTCGGAGGCTCTATGTTTTCCTCACCTTTGTATCTCAGATCCTGGCACAGGAACTGGCACACAGTGTGTGTGCCTAAGATTCTGGAGAACTGAATGCACAGTCATGCACCCGACACACACAGCACTGTCTTTTTTCTTTAGTCTCCCAAGAGTAGATACATCACAGCTGGTCTACACATCATACAGTCACAGCAATCAAACCGTAAAGCGGGGTGTGGAGGGTGCGCCTTCCTTGCAATGTGTTCCAGATCATTCTGAGGATGTCCTTCACACTTTTCCTCCTCCCTGGGATCCCAGAGATGTCCCCATTGTTGCTACAAATGGACATCTTTATGTAACTGAATCGGTCGGTTAAGTCTTCCTTCATCAGGATGGAAGCGGAAACGGGACCAGTACAAGGAAGGTCGCCCAGAGGAGTGAAGGGCTCTGCTGCAAGTCTCAAGTCCACCTGTAGGGTGCAGTGTAGAGACTCAGGCTGGGAGCTGGGAGGTCCATGCTCCAGTTCAAGAAGACTCTTCTCTTCACCTCTCTGAGTGTCACTGACCTCACCTGTCCTACTCTGTCCACCTCACAGGTAATGTGAGCACTACAAGTGGCCGTGCCTCGGGAAAGGCTTGGGGAAGCAGAAACACTGTAGACCTGGAATCTTTGATTATTAAACACTGTGGGTCACTCTGACTCATGATGTGTAATCAACTTACTTTAAAACTGTAGATTGGTCATTATAATTAGCAAAATGAACATCAGAGAGCTTGTTTCTGTTGAAATGCAGAAGTAATTTATCTACTTAAAATAATCCAAGAGATAGAGGTTTTAAAGTTCCATCTTTTTCACTAATATCTTCCTAGTAAGAACTTCAGAAGAACCCGTGGTACCTGACATGAGGCAGCTGGTTGCTTCTCTTGTCTAACTGCCCCCAGAGGCCACAGCCTTCCTATGTGGGGAGCTGCAGTAATAGGGTCTCCTTTCTCCTTCACTGCTATTCCAGAGCCACAATAAGGTGGTAAGTGTTCAGAAAGCTTAATGTGAACATATTATCATATCGAGAAGGCTTTCTGTGTGAGTTTGGGGATACGGGTAAAATTAGGAAGCTATGTAGTTGAATGCCACTTCTGTGCTTGTCATAGTTCCTAAGAAAAAGAACATGGCAGAGAAAAGTAACAGCTTCTCTATCTACACTGACCTAGACATAACCTTCGCAGCCTGACATCCTCGCTGTTTTTCATTTACCCTTACCTCGCTGAACTCCTGGCTGCCCGTGACCCTCACTGCTCCTGCCTTTACACAGTCTGTTCCTTCTGCTGCATTTTCCTTCCCCCGATTCTCTGACAAACTCCTACTCTTCCTTCAAAGCCCTTCTCTGAGTCATCAGCATTTTAGCCACCACCCCCCAGACCAGAAGCAATGTGAGAGTAGGCACTGGGAGTTCTTCAGCTTTGAGGAGCCAGCACCTGGCATGTTCAAACAGCTTAATAAATATTTGTTGATTCAAAGAATACATGAATGAGAACATCCTTGGTGCTTGTCCTGGACGGCACTTATAACACGGAGTCTGTAACCTTCTATGTACAAGCTGGACTTCTTTACCTATCTCTTTGAGAGTTTTTTGAGAGCAGGGGATATATGAATGTAGTCTCTAGCAAGGTGCTTGGCTCCTTGCCAGTGCTCAATACATGTTTGTTAAATAAATAAATGTGCAGAGAAAGTTTAGGTGGTCTTCTTAAGCTCATCTCATCAGACCCAAAGTCATACAGCTGAGAAGATACTCAGACGTAACCTCCAGGCCTCAGCTCTCGGAGATACACAGTGAGAGCACTGAATGCCATGACCACTAAGCGCTAAGCCTCTGTAATTTGGAAAGGTAGCAATTATCACAACTGCCAGAGCCCAAGAAATTCTGATCCAAAGACTTGGCATTTGGTTTCTGCAGCAAAGATTACTCTGCAGCAGGAACTATTGCTACAGGTGCTCCATTTATTTGAAATGCCTAAAACCCTTTACTTTCGAGATAAACAAGTACCCGGCAGGGACAGGAAACACGTGAAATGTACATGTGGAAACTGAGGGAACATCCACAGGACTAGCAAGGCCTCACATGCTTTGGCTGGCTGTGCCTGGGCACTGCAAGTGGTTTACGTTTTTGTGAATATTCAGGTGGTTGGGCTTCTGGATCCTGCAGCCAATATTGCCACATACTTGACAAGCGGGGCTAGTGCCAGAGTCCGAACCACAGAGCATTATCCTGTGAATGACTTTCACAATGCTCTTAAATGTGATAGTGCTCAGATCAAGTTCCTCCAGGGGCTAAGCCTCAAGTACATAAGCTCCCATCATTAGTGGTTGCAGCAGGCTTAACATCTACTGACTGAATTGATGAGCACCTACCGTGTGCCAGGTAGAACCCTGAAAAAGAGCACTGAATAAAACCAAGTCCTCTCCCTCTGAGGTGCCTACATTTTAGTGGAAAAGACAGACAAACATAAGAGAAGCACAAATGCATCCACAGTTACGGAGCAGCAAGTGCTCTGGAGAGAATAAGACAGGCTGTGGGGATGGCGGATCCTGGGCGGGGCCCAGACAGGCTATGGGGACGGCGGGTCCTGGGCGGGGCCCAGAAGAGCATCTTCTGACCCCCTGCCTCATGCCCGAGCCGCAGACAATGAGGCTTCTCTCTTTGGTGTAAACTCTCCTCCTGGAGTCTCAAGTAACTTTCTTATGAGGGAGGCCAAGTGAGCCAGTGTTTGCTAGCATTATAGGAAGAGAACAGAAAAACTAAAATAATGAGGTTTTTGGCCCCTGGAGTTACAGCTTGTGGTGCCCAGTGGAGTTTCCCAGTTGACTCAACAATTCTAGGAATTCAGGAGAACAGAGGTTCTGAGCATTCTCTGCTTGTTCTCTTTTTGTTTGGCTAACTGGTAAATGAGTAAGGTCAATTAGTTCATTGCAGAACGTATTTTTTTAAAAATTGCTACGGCCTCCGCAATAAAATATTTTCATTTGATGAAGTAATCTAGCAGTTATTCTGGCAATGGAACATATGCAGCTGATACTGGAATGTGCATAATTATGCAGCCACTTATTCAAAACAAGGACCGAGCATGTACTAGGGCAGACCCTAATCTGGGTGCTGTGAGGAATAAGCAGTCACAGGCCTCACCCTCAGGTGGCTTAGTGTCTACTAGGATGGATTAAGACGTGCTCAATATCACCATGCTACGTGGCAGGACATGATTGAGGTACAAGAGCGGGGCTGATCAATGAACTGCAAAGGCAGAGACGACTTCAGGCTCTGGGGATCAGGAATGTCTTCACAATGGATTTTGAGCTGAGATTTGAATGAATCATCCCACTGCCATATGGTTCTTGCAGCGGCAAGAAAGACGCGGTCCCGAGCTGAACAAAGAGCCCCTGGTCCCTACATATCCCTGTGTTGTGTGTGCTGAGACCACCACAGCCAGGGTGGCAACACAGCAAACCCAGGCAGGGAAGTCTTCCGGTTTCAACACCTCCACTGACCTCCCTTATTCAGAGCCACTGCTGGGATCTACCTGGTCCACTGACTCAGCCACCTGACCAGACTCCCTGCTTCTGTCCCTGTGCCCCAAGTCCAGTCTCCACACAACACCCAAGGTGATCATTTGAAAATCTGTATCAGAGCTCTGATTGGTGTGGCTCCATGGATTGGGCACTGTCCCACAAACCAAAAGGTCGCTGGTTCGATTCCCAGTCAGGGTACATGCCTGGGTTGTGGGCCAGGTCCCTGGTGGGGGGTGTGCGAGAGGCAACCAATCAATATTTCTCTCTCTCTCTCTCTTTCTCCCTCCCTTCCCTTATCACTAAAAAAAATAAATAAAATCTTTTTTTTTTAAATCTACATTAGATTGAGCATCTCGTGTGTAAAATCTTCCAATAGCTTTCCATCTCCCTTACAATAAAATCCACGTCTTCATTGTGGCTTGTGAGCCCTCCAAGATTGGGCTCTGGAAATTTCTCCCACCTCCGTGCCTACCGCGTTCACTGTAATCATCCCACTGCAGCCACACTGTTCTTCTTGCTGCTCCCCAAACAAACCCAGCTGACTCCTGCCCTGGGGCCTTTGCACGTGTGCTTCCCCTTTTCCAGGAACGCCCTTCCCCAGAAACCACATGGTCTCATTTACTTCCCTTGGTTCTCTCATAAGTCATGTCCTTGGAGAGGCCCTCTTTAGCCACCGCGTCTAAAATACCTTTCTCTTCCATGGCACTTCTCTTTAGCTGACATTATATATTCGTTCATTTTCTTAGTTATGTCTCCCTTCATTATCGGTATACAACTGGCACAAGAGCAGAGGCTTTGTCTATTTTGTCTGTCTTGCTCAGTGCCTGGAATAGTACCTGGCACAAAGTAGGTGCTTAATAAATACATGTGGGATGATCTCACAGAGGCACTGGTGGGATAATATTCAACATGCCTCTCGTCGCGGTTTTCATCAGCCAATGCCAGCATTTGCCTTCCTCGAAGGCTGAATGACTTCCAAATATCTGTCTTTGGGTTGGACCTCTTATCTAAGCTCCTGGCTCAAATATCCAATTCCTTAATACATATCTTCACTTTGATTCCTCAGAGACCTTAGGAGGATCTCACACAACCCCGTTCTCTTCTCATCTCCTGTCCACACAGAGTCCCCTCCCAGCGTCCCTGGTTTCAGTGAATGGTGCTCCCACCTCCAGAATAGGCTGGACTTGTGAAGTCATTCTTACGCCAGGGCTCCTTCCCTGCCCTCCCTCATCCAAGTCATCATCGAGGCCAGTTCACCTTGTTCTATCTCCACACCCATAATCTTTACCCAAGCGACGGACGTTTCTCCCTGGACTACTGTAATAGTCTTAAAATACCCGCCTCGGGGCCCTTCCCTATGTCTTCTGCACAGTAGCCAGTGAGACCCTTCGAAGCACACCTCTGACCATGCCACGCCTCTGCTCGAAACTGTGCTTCGCTTCCCTCTGCTCTCGGGACAAAGATCAGAATTGTGAACATGGCTTCTGTAAGCAGGGTGGATATTCTACCGAGACACGCTGCACAGGTTATTAAACGCTGAAATACCTCCATTCCTCCTGGTCAAGAACCATTGCCTCAAGCTCTGAAGTGTCCCTGCGCGGCCCCACTGCTGCTGCTCCGGTCACTCTGACCCCTCACCTGGGTCTTCCCTCTCAATCATCGACTATAGGATTAACGTGAGAAGCGATGGGCAAACACACCCTCGTGCACACAGTGTGCACAAACATGCACACACACACGCCGCTCAGGCCCTGGAGCACGCTGTCCCTGTTGAAGGCTGTTGTGGCTCTTGCCCTGCCAATTATATAAGGTCCAGCACAATCCCAGCTCCACCTCTCCAGCCTCTCTGGGTCCTTCTAGTTGTCCGCACTGCAGCCACCCTGGCCTTCCTTAAACTCTCTGGGCTTTCCCCGCCTCAGGGACTTTGCACAGTCTGTTCTCTACAATTGGAATGTTTTTCCTGTCCTTATCCTCATTCACCCCTACTCCTCCCTTAGCGCAACTATCTCTGCCCTGGCTGGTGTGGCTCGGTGGATTAAAGTGCTGCCCTGAGAACCAAAGGGTCGCTGGTTCGATTCCCAGTCAGGACATAAGCCTAGGTCGTGGGCCAGGTGCCCAGTAAGGGTCGTGCGAGAGGCAATCACACATTGATGTTTTGCTCCCTCTCTTTGTCCCTCCCTTCCCCAATCTCTATAAAATAAATTTTTAAAAAATTTTTTAAATAATAAAACTATCTCTTCCACACAGTAGCCTTCTCCGACCTCCAACTCTAGATCAAGTCTCTCTTATGTATTACCATAAAATTCTATGCCTCTTCTTCATAGTGTCTAACATAGTTCGGTCTGCATATCTATTTATGTGGCTACTTGATCAACAGCTCTCATTACCAGTGAACTACGGTTCCAAGAAGATGAAGACTAGAACTTTTTTTTTATTATGAAATCCCTAAAGCTCAGCACTCCACGCACATGGGGAGAGGTACAGGAAGGCAGGGGCCAAAGACAACGGGTCTAAAGTACGAACGACGCTTGAATGAATGAAAGACTCTGGCACACACAGGAAGATACTGCGGCATGCGTGTGCGCATGTGTGTCCTTGCGTGCGAATCTGCTCTCTTCTTTAAACACGATGATGATGATAAAAATGAGTAGACACAACCTGTGCAATAAGGAAGCTGCCCTGAATATTCAGATGTCTCTTATGTAAGCCGAGAGTTCCTCTTTTCACACTACTTAGAGTAATTACTTCCTATTAAGGCAAGCAGCACATATTCTTTCCACAAAACATACGATTTGAAAGTGTGTTACTTATATAAGGATCAGCATTTCCTGTATGACTGCTATCACAGTCCAGTAGTTCAAAAAGATTCAAGCCCGAACACATTCTCAAGCCACGACCCCAGGATAAGAGCCTGTTTTTATCTTCTCGAAACAATGAATGAATGCTTTTAAAGAGAGGAAGTCTCTAGTGCCATTACAGGCTAGCCTTGTGAACATTATCAAACAGCAGCATTGTCCCGATGGGCGCACTAATGTGTTTAATGAGGACGCACATTCAGCTACTATAGTCATTCCCCCATTACCCACACTCTTCACTCAAGAGCAGAAGCCATAATGCCCTATAAAAGCAGAATGAGTCTCGGGCAACGCGGGCAGCCCCAGGGGCAGCCCATCTGCAGTTTCCTGCCCCTGCACAGTCACGGAACACAAGGCAAAGGCCGACAGGGCCCGAGATGCGGGGGGCTAGGACTAACCCAGCAGCAAGGAGCTGTACACTGTGGTGAATCATTCCTTTCACTCCCCTCCGACATTCACGGCCTTGCTAGCAGCAGTTCGCGCTCTGAAAGAAAGAGGCTGGTCTTAGCCAGGACTGCAGTCCCCAGCCTGAGGTGGGGGCCTCCCCTCATTCTCTAGCAGGGCGAAAGACTGGCACTGAGCCGATCAATCGATTGGCAATGGTGTCAATGAAGTGCAAATAACGTCTGGTTGCCTGCTGCTCTCCAGACCAGAGATGAACCGAGGAAGTGCTCTGAGGAGGGGTAGCGGAGGGACAAGACAGGCACACCGAGGGCCTCACCCTGACAGGAGGCCAATCAGGACAAAGCTGGTCTCCGGGTGTCATCAACATCTTCCAATTTCACACTGAAAATGAGCCCTGGTTCAAGGCTTATGAATGTTCAGTTGTCCCCATTTCTGCTAAATGCATTCCTTTGAGAGCTGGCATCTTAACCCTTGCGAGGCCTCTGGAGGTTCGGTGCTCCCCAGTCGGAAGCTGCACTGCAGACAAGCGCGCTTCCGGATTTCTGCAGTCCTGTTCTGAACAAAGGGAGCCTCGGAACTGGTCTCTCTGCCAGCAATGCATCCCCAGTGAGGGGAGGGAACAATTCCCTCGCCTGGTGGTGGGGGATGGGAACAACATGCCCTGTCGCTGTTTCTGGGGTGCCGCTCAGCAGGTCCCTGGGCCCCCTCTCCTGAGCCACTCCAGGACACTCGCTCCACACCCATGCTTAGCTCCTACCACCTCTTCCAGTGAAAGGAATGGGTTCACGGTTTCAATCTGCTATCCAAACACCAACCTTTAGCTCTGCGTGTTTGGGGAGAAATGTCCTTAGGTCCATGTTGGTATATTTGGGCAGAAGGATGAAAGAAGAGGAGGAGGGTTTGCTCCTCCCTATCCGGTTTGCAACGTGAAGTCCAGACCACACGCTTAACCTCCCCTCTGAAGTTCAGTGCCACGGGCACCTGCCTCATATCACACACCTACTCCTGTTGGCCATCACATACGGCCTGCTCCACCCCTCTGATCTTTTAGCTGTGAATTTCCTCCACAGAAGACCAACTGAATCCAATTGGGGTCTTGGCCCTGGGAGAGACGGCAAGTGGTATTCTGCATTTTAAGCAGGTGGCAGGGGGACAGAGGCACACAGCCCATGGAAAAGTTAACCTGCATCTCAGGAATTTGACCCTGCTGGTCTGTAAAAGTCATCCCACCCACTGCAGCATGGATGGACCTGGAGGACACCACGCTACGTGAAATAAGCCAGTCGCAAAAGGACAAATACTGCATGTTTCCACTTCTATAAGGTGTTTAGGGTAGTAGTCAGATTCGTAGATAGAAAGTGGAGTGGTTGCCAGGGGCTGGGGAGGAAGGCAGGAAAGGGCTGCTATTGCTTAATGGGTGCAGGGTTTCAGTTTTGTAAGATGAAAAGAGTTCTGTGGATGGATGGTGGTGATGGTTTTACCGCAATATCAATGTGCTTAATGCCAGTGAACTGTACGCTCAGAAACGGTTAAGAGGGTAAATTCTATGTTCTGTGTATTTCACCACAATTAAAAACAATATTTAAATGGTAAAATTGGTAAAAAAAAAAAAAGTCACAATTAGTATATGTATTCTACATTGGAAACTGAATTAGCTTGTGCACCTGAACAACTTAATCAGCTGGCACAAACCAAGAGAAGTCATCCAACACACAAGTCCAAGCCACGCCCCTCTTCTCTTTCTAGGGGGTGATTTCCTCCCTATTCTATCAATTCCTGATCTTCCGTCTGACTCTGCCCTCCAATCAGTCCGGATTACGTTCTGTTTCCTTACCGCCCGCTCCAGAAAACGAGGCCCTGCGACTCAGCGGCAGAAACCTCCAGAGAAGCCGCGTAAGAGAACCACATGGGTTCCCCACCTGAGCCCGCCTCGCCTTTGTCAACACCCTGTGAGCAGGCCCTCATCACCATTTCCTGCTCAGCCTGCCGAGGAACCTCAAAGGCTGCTCACGGACAAAGGAGGTTTAATGTCCCCACTGACACAACACACTTCAAAGACCTTCCTCCTGCCCCCTTTCAAAGACCACACATTCTAAGACCACAGCAGGGACCAGTGGCAACTTCTAAGGGAAGAGGCCGCAGGGGATGGAGGCCGGGCGAGCTCACACTTGCTCAGGCATCAGCCCTTCTCTGTGGGGCCCTGGACCAGGGCAGTGATGTGAGCACCAGGGTTAGGGCCTTCAGCAGGCGGAAGCCACTGGGGACTTTTGAGGCCACTGGGGAAAGGGTAACAGAAGCAGATTAAAACTCTCAGGGAGTGGCATCAGGCAAGAGCCACTCTTCAGAGACCACATGCTGTCCCCATCCCACTTACCTGGTTACAGGTGTTAATGTCTACCCCATTCCGCAGGTGATCCAACGCTTTGTCCAAGTTACCCGATCTTGCTGCCCTGAGAAAGCTGGTGGCAGCGTCGGCCTGGGGAAGAAACAGCAGGCTGTGAGTGCGCTCTGGGCAGTAATGGCCTCACGGTCCCATTCGAGACCAGGGCTGCGAACAGGGACAGGGGTCATGGTGGCAGCCTTGCACCCTCCAGTTACGACGCCCTGGTGCCTGCCATAGTACCCAAGTGCAGTATGGGCCCGAGAGCCGCTGGCCAGCTCCTCTGGGGTCTGTAATGGGAGGCTGCCTTCAAGCCCAGCCTCCCTTCCTTTTGGTATTTTTATGAGCAAACATTCTTGGCTAGGGCCCAGGAGGCGCCAGCTTTTGAGAGGGGACTCCATTCCAAAGCTGAATGCTCAGCACAGCCAGGTGTTTTACCGCTGGGATGTTTCCAAGGGCTCTGTGTCCTTACTAAGGGGCCCACATCACATAGCCTGTGGTCCCAGTGAGTCACAGGTGCAGGCGCTTCCAACACGTGCTCTCCGCTGCCGATTCGTGGTTTTGTTTTTTAAGTAAATAGCACGTAGCACTTACTGTGCACAAAGAAACCATTCTCAACACTATAAATTTACACACAGGCAGACATGCATTTAATCCTCATTAAAAACACCCGAAGTAAGTACTATGGTGGTCCCCATTTTACAGATGAGGGAGCCAAGGCATGGAGAGCTGAAATGACTTGTACGGCGTTGCACAGCAGGTAAGAGGCATAGCGAGGACTCCGAAGCAGGACGCCTGGCTCTGAAATCAGTGAACTTAACCTCCCTGCTCAGCTGCCAGCTTAACATGAGCTTTAACTCACAGGTGCTCCTCCTCCTGAATGAGAGTAAAGCACTCTGGTTCCATGGTTGTTGCTCAGCCAACGACACCAACCTATCAAACATTTGTTTGTATTAAGGATGAGTGGCAGCCTTGACTGGTGTGGCTCAGCGGGTTGGGTGTCAACCCATGAAGCAGAAGGTTGTCAGTTCAATTCCCGGTCAGGGCACAGGCCTGGGTTGTGGCCCAGGTCCCCAGATGGGGGCATGTGAGAGGCAACCAATCGATGTTTCTCTCGCACATCAATGTTTCCCTCCCTCTCTTTCTCTCTGCCTTCCCCCTTTATTTCTCTAAAAATAAATAAATGAAGTCTTTCAAAAAGAAAAGGACAAGTGACAGCCAGAGATAGAGAGGGAGAGAGTGCTAGGGACAATAAAATAAAGTCGAGGAACACAGACAAGTGTAGTGGGAGAGCGCGCAATTGGGAGGGAAAGGTGGCTCAGAGCAGCTCCCCTGTGTGTCGCCGAGAGCCCTGAGTCCTCAGGCACCTCTGTTCCTGGTTCCTGGTCTGTCAGCCAGGGAGGGTAAGGCCTTTCTCATACACTTGCTGTGAAGCTAAAAGGAAACAATACGTATTCTTATAATCATTGAATATTATATCAGCACAAGTGCTGAGCACAGTGCCTGGCACATGTGTCTACTCGGGTGGCATTTGATGGGTAAGAGTTGTCACACGACAGGCCACAGGTGAAGCGTGTGATGCCAGTTCTCCAGAAGACCCATCCATGGTTTCTTCTCCCCTTGGGGACACTCTGTCTCCTTCCTTCATGCATTCTTCTTAGAGAACATGTTGTAAGGGGTGGAATGGTGGCCCCCAAAAGATATACCTGCGTCCTAATCCCTGGAACTGTGAGTGCCACTTATTTGGAAAAAGAGTTTTTGCAGATGCACCCGAGTTACGTGTCTTGGGATGAGATCACCCTAGGTGACCTAGGTTGGCCCTAAATCCAGCAGCAAGGACTCCAGTGAAAGACAGAAAAGAAGGTGCATAGGGCAGAAGGCAACGGAGGGACGAGGCAGAGATGACAGGGACGCGGCTACGCGCCAAGGAAGCCAGCAGCCAGCGGAAGTCGGGCGAGGCGAAGAACAGACTCCTCCCGAGCAGCCCGGAGGGAGCGCGGCCCTGCCCATGCCTTGGTTTGTCACTCGACTTGATCTGGAGACTTGTAACCTCCAGGCCGCGAGGGAGTACGTTTCTGTTGTTTTAAGCCACTAAGTTGGAGATCATTTATGACAGCAGCCAAAACTCACACACATGTCAATAATGACCATCTAAACATGGAAGACTCAAAATCTATAGCCAACAATCTCAGTATTCAACAACTGAAACCCTGGTCTTCTCCCCAAAGCGGGGCTTCATGCCTTTGCCAATTAAACAGTTAATCTGGGGCACAAGAGATTCCCCGGCCTTACAGACACCCCTTCGCAGTGAGGGCAGCCCTGACCCTCCCTACCCGGCATCTCAGGCCTCCATACTACTCTAGAAGAGCCACTTCCTTTCTCTGCCGCCCCTACCCCTTCCCGGAAGCTCTGCACCTGCCAGTTCACAAAATAGGCACATTAGGATCTCACTGCCCCAAACACAGCAGGGGAGCCCCTTCCTCTTACCTCCTTGCTCACCGCCCTGTCCCCCGCATTCCCACCTCTGTCTGCCTCCAGGGCCACACCCAGTTACTCCCAGGACCCTGAAGCCCTCTGCCACTCTCCTTTGCCAACTCCAATCTTTCTACCAAGTGTGCTCAGCTCCTATCTTCTCTGTGGTGTTGTCCTTGGATACTTGATATTTACCATCTTGAAATCTAGAAATGGGAGTTTGGCTTTTAAAATGTATTTTAGATACATCTTTCTCAAGTTATTTGATTTATGCATGTCTCGTTTCCCCAGCCAAACTGTTTGCCTCCTGGGAATCAACTCTGCTACCTCTTTTGAATCAGTCAAGGCATGAAGGATCTACTAGGCCAAGACCCCCCTTAATCCAAAACACAGGGCACCTAATGTCCCCAGGTTCCTCAGCAAGGTATCTGTGGGGGAGAAAATATTTCATAAATGAAGATCAATCGGTTGGAGTCCTAGGAAAATCAGACTAAGGGTTTAGTCCCTCAGAGAAATGTCTGTCTGTGCCTACTGATTCAGAAATTTGGTCCACAATTGTGTGTGGGTACATATTCATTCATGTACACACACACATATATATGTATATGTATACACACATATGTGTATATATGTATACACACACATATTTTTTTTTCTTATTCCAACTAATGGGAAAAATATTGTATTATTCCCTAAGAATGAGAGAGTTAGAGAGACATATCCCACCTACACAAACTATCTTCTGTAGCACAATAATAGGATTTGGGATGAAAACCTAAGAACTGTGGGCAAAAACAGATGCAATATCAATTAACAATACTGTTAGACTGCTCAAGCCCTGAACCAAGGAAGGGAAGGTGCATACTGTATTTATAACAGACAGATAAGCACATGAACAGAGGGCAAGGGAAGCCCAACTCAGACGAGGCAGAAGAGGGTTAAACAGTTTCTGCAGTTTGTATATGATATCATGAGATTAGAATAGTATTACCAGTCATTGAGTAAGGACATTAAC
>PVJD01011597.1:0-45216 GCA_004026545.1 Mormoops blainvillei
TATACAGCAAAAACCGACAAATTTATAAGAGAAATTTTAAAATCCACAATTATTATTGGTGATTTTTAACTAACTTCTTTCTCATTACCTGGAAAAGTAAAAAGGCAAAGAATTCAATATGGTTATAGAATATTTGAACAGTCCAATCAGGAAATCTAATCTAATGGGTGTATATAGAACACTATATATAGAACACTATATATATCGGTAGATTGCCGATTATTTAAAACACACTGGCCAGATAGCTCAGTTGGTTAGAGTTTCATTCACCCCAATGCGAAAAGTTTGCAGGTTTGATCCCTGGTCAGGGCACATACAAGAATTAACCAAAGAATGCATAAAATAAGGAGAACAACAAATCAATGTTCCTCTCCCTCTCCCTTCCTCTCACCCTAAAATCAATAAATAAAAATAAAAAATAAAAAAGCAGCCCAAGTCGATGTAGCTCAGTAGGTTGGACATCATTTCGCAAACCAAAATGCCATGGGTTTCATTCTTGATTCCTGATTCCTGATTGGGGCACACGTCTGGGTTGCAGGCCTGGTTCCTGGCCAGGGAGCATGCATATATCTCTCCTTCTCTTTCTCCCTCTCTTCCCCTCTCTAAAGAAAAAAAAATTATCAGTCCCCACTGGTGAGGCTCAGTGAATTGAGTGCCAGCCTGTGAACCAAAGGTTCACTGGTTCGATTCCCAGTCAGGGTACATACATGGGATACAGGCCAGGTCCCTGGGTGGAGGGGGGCACTTAAGAGGCAGCCACACATTGAAGTTTCTCTCTCTCCCTTTCTCCCTTCCTTCCCCTCTGTCTAAAACTAAATAAATAAAATATTTTTTAAAAAACCTTCTTAATTTTTTAATTAACGTGGGTAAAGTTATTTCTAATATCCTATTTCAACCTTTCCCATTCAAAATGTTATGTATCCGTGGCTTTTTTCTTTACTTCCTCCTTTTTTTTCTTCTGCTATTTTAGGTTTTTACCTTCATTTATTTATTTTTGTTTGATTATGTTAGTCTCTTCAAAAAACATTTTGCTTTATCTATCTTCCTTATTCTAAGTTTGCTTTCTGGTTCATTTCTGCTCACATTTCTTTTTCTCTTGCATATTATTTAGGTTTCTTTAGAAAATTTTCTCATTTTTTAAACTGAATACTCAGCCCATTAATTTTCAGCCTTTATTCACTTCTAATGAAATCATTTAAGAGAATAAATTTTCTTCTAAGCACTGCTTTAGATGTAGTCATTATTGCTCCCTACCTCCCTCCTTATTTTCCACACTTCTTTCTGCTCAGGCTTTCTCAATGTTAAATTGCATTAGAGTAGTTGGAATTTCTTACATGGCTGTTCAGGGGTTGGTGTTCAACAGACTGAAGCAGAAGCTTTCAGTCCCCCTAAAGTTTAGGTATGAGGCTGACGTGGCATTACTTCTGCCCCATTCTATTAGCAGGCCAAAGCAATCCCAGTTCATCCCAGATTCAAAAGGAGGAGAAAATATAGGGAAATATTTCCCCATTTTCAAATGGCAGGATTGTCAAAGAACATTATGCCAAATTTAATGTGATACAAGTTGTGTCCTTGAAATTTTAATGTGGTATGTCATTATTGTTTAACTTAACACATTTTCTAATTTTAGCTATGAGTTTTTCATTGACCTAAGAGTTACTTAGAGGTATGATTCTTAATTTCTTATTAAACATGGGTATTCCTAATACATCTTCATGTCACTAACTGATAGTTCAACTGTATTGTCAGTAAATTTGCTCTATCTAATGCTGACATATGTTAATCAAGACAGATTTTTACTTAGAATGTAAATTATTTTTCTA
Source organism: Mormoops blainvillei (assembly GCA_004026545.1). NCBI lineage: Eukaryota > Metazoa > Chordata > Mammalia > Chiroptera > Mormoopidae > Mormoops > Mormoops blainvillei. Next base: position 1,824 of record PVJD01011597.1, read on the forward strand.
ATTTTTTAAAGATTTTGCTTATTTATTTTTAGAGAGAAGGGAAAGGAGGAAGAAAGGAGGAGAGGAACATCAATGTGTGGTTGCATTTCACACACCCCATACTGGGGACCTGGCCCACAACCCAGGCATGTGCCCTGACTGGGAATTGAATCAGCACCCTTTGGTTCACAGGCCAGCTCTGAATCCACTGAGCCATGCCAGCCAGAGTGAGATAAAAGTATTGAATATAAGTGTCTCAGGAATAAAGATATGAAAGCAGCCCAAGTGTCCATCAGTAGATAAGTGGATAAAACAACTATAGGATATTTACACAATGGACTACTACTTGACCATAGAAAAGAAGGAAATTTTACCCTTTGTGACAGCATGAGTAGAACTGGAGAACATTATATATTAGGTGAAATAAGCCAGTCAGAAAGAGACAAGTGCCATGTGATTTCACTCATATGTGGAGTCTAATGAACAAACTGAACTAGCAAGCACAAGAAAGACAGACTCATAAATAGAGAGCAGGGTGATAGCTAGCAGGGGGAGGTTAAGGGTGTAGGGCTTGAGCAAAAAGGAAAAAGGACTCATGGACATGGACAACAATGTGGTGATTGCTGGGAGGAGAGAGGCATAAGAGTACCACATCATAATGAAAAAATGCAATAAAATAAATAAAGATAATAACCAAATATTAAAGAAATGGAATCAGTAGTTTAAAATATTCTCAATGAAAACTTCAGGACCATCTGATTGTATTAGAGATACCTATCAAGCAACCAAGAAATAAATAATTTCAATTTTACACAAACTATTTCAGAATGTTGAAATAAAGGGAATACTCCCAAGCTCATTTTCCTGAGACTAGCACACCATTATAGTAGAACCTAACAAAGAAAAGGGAGTTTGTAAGCCAATATGTCTCATGGAATTGATACAAAATAATAAGCAGCTTATTAGTAAGTCAAATCTACTGCACAAAACATTAGACACCAAAACCACGCTGGGCTTATCCTGGAATATAAAACTGATAACACTTGATAAACAATATAATTGTCTTGCCTTGGCTGGGTGGTCCATACACAAAAAGGTTACCAGTTTTCTCCCGGGTCAGGGCACATACCCAGGTTTCGGGTTCAATCCCTGGTCAAGGCATCTACAAGAGGCAACCAATCAATGTTTCTCACATCAATGTTTGTTCTCTCTCTCTCTCTCTCTCTCTCTCTCTCTCTCTCTCTCTCTCTCTCTCTGTCTTTTTTTCTCTTTCCCTTCCTCTCTCTCTAAAATCAATAAACATATCCTCATGTAAGGATTTAAAAGAAAATGATATAATTGTTTTAATCTGAGTCATCACTCTATCCCATCCTTCACCCACGCATCAGTATTTGAAGCAGAGAAGATGGAAATATTTCTGACTGGCTTGAGTTACCCCACAGGGCATTAAGTCCTCATTCCCACTCTGTGCATAACTTCCAAACAGATACCCAGGGCTTCCTACACCATGCCATCAGAGGAGTACCTACTGCAGATGGTGAGTGATAAGAAGTACAACTAATGTGAGTGCTGTCAGGTTATACCTGCATAAAGTTGACTGCCCTGCCTGCCACCGCTACTAGTGAAGTAAAAGTGAAAGATATAAGGTGTGGCCAAGTGGTAGCCAATATGATAATTCACCATATTAACAACTTAAAGAGACAAAAAGATCATCTCAAGAGCTGCAGAAAAAGAATGTGATAAAATTAAATACCCATTCAAGAAAAAAACTCAGCAAACTAAAACAGAAGGAAACTTCTTAAATAACCCGAAGAAAGTTATTTTTAAAAAACTGCTACAAACATGGTACTCAATGATTAAATATTAAAACTACTCCTTTTAAGATCAGGAATAAGGAATGGAAACTGCTATCCAAAATATTATTGCCCTGGCTGGGTGGCTAAGTAAGGTGGTTGCAGCATCATTCTGCACACAAAAACGTTGCGAGTTCGATCCCTAGCTGGGAATGGGTAACAAAGGTAACTGATCAATGTTTCTCTCTCACATCCACGTTTCTCTCATTCTCTCTCTTTCTCTCTAAAAAAAATCAAACATGTCCTCAGGTGAAGATTAACAAAAAAAATTCTATCCAACATTTGACAGGAAGTCCTTGCACACATGAGGCAAGTAAAAAAAATAGTGGTGGGAAATAATTATTAGAAATAAAGAAATGAAATTATCATTATTTAATAGTGATAAGGTTATATTCACAGAAACACAATGTAATCTATAGATGAATATTTAAAATAAGTCATTTTAGCAAGATTGCTGAATTTCAGATAAAATACCCAAATTAATTGCACTTCAATATCCCAGCAACAAATTGTTGGAAGATGTAAGAATAAATACATTAAACTCCAGTATCAGGAACATGAAACATTTAAGAATAAAATCAAGTAAATTGCAAGAATTTTACGGAGCTATAATAAAATTTTAGAAAATAGTTTAAACATTTAAATATATTGAGAGAGACACTATAGCTATGGATTGGAAGAGTCAGTATGAAAGTAATGTCGATCCATTTCAGACAAAAATACAGATACCATGAAATACCAAACAAAATCCTAACAGGGGTGCGTGTATGCGAGTGTGTGTGTAATTTAACTAAGTGATTAGAAAGTTTATATGGAAGACAAAAGACCACGAATAGTCATAATGATCCAGAATTACAAAAAACAGTTATGAAGATTTTTATAAAGTTATAATAACTTAGACAATTTAGTATAAGCAGGATAGACAAATTATTCAATGAAATAAAATTATGAACCCACAAAGAACCCTATCCATATAAAAAAAACTTTAATTATGACAGAACTGGCATTACACTCAAGAGGTAAAGAGTGAACATCTCAATAAATACTCTTGGTTCTGCCACAATTACCTCTGTATATGGGAACTGAATCCCTACCTAACATCATAAACAACAACAATAAAAAATCCAAACAGATATAACAAGTTAACTTTAAAAGATAAGAACGTAAATTTTCAGAAAAAATATAAGAAATATCTTTAGGGACTTCTAGGAAAGAATTCATTAAAAAAAACACAAAGTAAAAACATTAAGGAAAAATTATCAAATTTGTTATGCTTAAATTTAAAACTGTTCATTGAAATATGGCATTAAAATGAAAAAATAAATCACAAACTGAAAAGATATTTGCAACACATCTTGAAAAAGGATTAGTACCCAGAGCCTACTTTCAAAAATCAATAAAAAATTCAACTCTTTGATAGACGAATGGGCAAAAAAGTCACTACCTAGAAGCACAAATAGTCAAAAAGCATATGTAAGAAGGTCAAGTTCATTACTAGGGGAAATGCAAAATTCAATAAAATGTGTGACACCATTTCATATTCACCAGACTGGCAGACATTTAAGTCTGACAATATTAAGAGTTGTGCAATAAAAGATAGAGTGTAACTGAACCACTTGCACATAATAATTTTGAAAAACAAGTTGGCACTCTCTAGTACAGTCGAAGTGGATCATACCCCCTGACCTAGCAACTGTACAGCTAAGCACATTTATACACCGGATAAACTCTTGCAGATATGCACCGGGAGCTAACTACAAGAAATATTCATAACAGCACAGCTTAAAATATTTTATTAAAAATGGAAGTAACTCAAATGTCCATCAGTAGTAGAATTAATGAATACATTCTCAAGTAGTCATATACTGGAATCTTCTACACAGTAGCAAATAAGGAACCAAAACCTCATGAAACAACATGAGTGAGTCTGAAGAACATATTATTTATCTTAAAAACAAATTTAAAAATGTTTACAGTGTGATTTCTTGTATATAAAGATTAAACTGCAAAATTAAAACTGTGATCTTTTAGGGATATAAACATATATGATAAAAGTATTTAAAAAAGCAAGAGGAGGATAAGCACAAAATTCAGGATAGAGACTACTTCAATGAGAGAAGACTGAAGTATTCAGGACTTGAAAGATAATGATAATGTTATTTTTCATAAACCAGGTGAGAAAAGAATGCTCATTATAATTCATCACATCTTAGATATACTGTATATATATTCCTTTGCATACTCTCAGTGTTTAATCAAAATTTTTAAGGCAATAGAATTTTCTCATTTTTTTAATGAACGTGGTAAGCAGTACAAGATCAAACCTCAACTTAGAAGTGGAAACATAATTTCTAGGGGCAGTTTGCCATCATATATTGATATAGTGTAATGATATCCTTTCTCTTTCATGTCAAGTAGTATCTATCAAAAACATATCTGGAGAACAACCAAATGTGAAAGCTGACTGCCAATGTAAGAAAAGTAGTACAACCTTGGCACAAAACTAGAAACCCATGGAATTTGCCTTTCCTAAGTAGTTAAAAGATCATATGCTGTTGTTTCACTAATAGGGAAATGATAGGCGGCAGACAGCATGACTACAGGAGCATTGAACTCTACTGACTAGAATCTTACAGTTTACAGAATATTGTCCTGAATATGAGAGTAGTACCTCGATAGGATAGAAAAGTGTAAGATTTCTGATTCAGGGAAGGACTTACTGCAAATCAGATATAACTTATAACCTGTGGCACATTCTCTGGAATATTTCTATACTCAAATCACTATGTAGATTAAAAGTATGCCCCAAGTTCTTCTCATTAGTATATAAATGATATCAAGGATCAAATGGAAAGTTTAACCAAACTAGACATGTACAAGGTTATTAGATATTTGTATACAGATACTGTAATGGGGTGCAGAGCAAGGGTCCCCTGAAAGTATGGAAGCAACCAGCCCCCATGAGCTTGCCTTCAAGCAGGATTGGGGGTTGGGAAGAGCAAAAGTTACAGTGTTTTAGGATACATTACATAATAAAGACAAGTTAACGGCCTTCCTGAAAGGAAGATCTCTAAAGATGCAGAATTGTATACTTGACTGAGAGAACATGCAGTGACTCATGACATAGTGGGAGGGAGGTAGATACACCTGTGTTGCTGGGAACTCTTGTCCTGACTAAAGATGACAGACAAAAAGGGATCAAAGACACTAGGGAGCTGACAAAAATGGGGGACACTAATGCATCATAGGAAGAGCTGGATATTAGATCACGCAGGAAGTTCTAAACTGAGAATATAAATTGGAGCAGACTGCGATAAGGTATAGAGCTCAGGAGGTCTCACTGTAGATCTGCCTGTGGATCTGCCTGGAAGTCTGTCACAAGGTTTGCAGAAAGGTCTTCACAGTAGGCTTCTATGAGGTCTGAAATTCTGCCTGCAGAAGATGGTGGTGCTGCGGGAACCTGCCTGGCCACCCAGACTCCTGAGAGATGAGTAGAGCTGAACTGTGACCAGGAACACTGAGCCGCAGACTTCTGGTTTTCTGAGAGATGGTACCTCTGAGTAGTGTATTCTGAAACTGCCCTGGTTTGGCAGAGGGTGGCAGGACTATTTGTTTTTGGGTATTTTCAAAGGGAACAGGGCTTAATGGAAGAAACCTACCATTATTCTAAATATGTATAACCTTTAAATAAACAATCCCTTTCTCTTTTCACCAAACTCTTGCCTTGGAAGTCACACTTCTTGGAGGTGGGCAATGGAACCCCACATCTATTCCAGAACACCATTGGCAGTGTCCTTTAACAATACCAATAAAATTCATCGTCAATCTTAAAATTTTATATAGCTTTTCTAGTGAAGAAAGTATAATATTTGTAGTTAAAACTTATGAATTTTGCTATCATTTTAAATATATCTAGAAATTATTCTCAGTGTTCTAATATATAACTGTCTGAAACTTTTTATTGTTATTGTGATGTATGTTATCTGTAAATAGTGACAATCTGAAACAGGAATCAAGGAAAACTAGAAATTGTTTTTTAGAAATTATTGCTCTAGACTTTTACTGGATTTAAAACATGTTTGATAAGTAAGGATTTCTGGAAAAACACTAATTCCTTTGGGTTACTAAAATACTTTAAAAAATACTAGTGGCATAATGACCTGAAAGAGAAAAATGTGTAGGTAATATTTCAAACAGCATTGATAAAAGTTTCAACTTACACAGTTTACCCATAGAAACTGTCCTTTCACCCAAGAGATTTTAAGTAAGATATTGTAAAAGTATATTGCTTTAACAGAGTATATCTTGGCAATCCGGGCAGATTATGGCATAAATTCCAAAGTTAGGATTTATGGTTACAAGAATCAAATCTTTAGAGAAATGACCTTGTTCTTTTCAGGGAGTGCTGAAGTACACACACACACAGAGTACTCCATCTGTACACATATTAAACTCCCTTGAAAAATGCTAGAGAAATGTTGTAGAGAAAAATGCACTAATTACAATTACTGTATTGTCAAGAAAGCCAGCAGAATAGGACAGTAACATACTGACTGTTGTGAATATACAGTGTGTAGAAACATGGAGTGGCAGACAACCTCATCCCAAAAATGGAGCAGGGAAAAACACCAAATAAGGTTTTACCTACTAGTTTCACAGAGACTCCAGAAATACAGAACTTATATAATTGTAAAAATGTAATTACATAAAATGCTATGTATTACCAAAGCTGTCTTCAATATTGGTTTTATGCAGAAGGAATGAAAAAAGTAGGTATATATAAAAGAAAATGTTTAAGTGTCATAATTTTTAGATTTGGCTAGGTATAATATTAATGCAGGGAATAAAAAAGGTAACAACAAATTTGTACCTATGAAACAACTTATTTAACTTACATGGCCTTTTAGCTTAAACGAAGTTATCTCGCTTTATATTTGTTTATACTATCTCATGGCACAAAATTAAAAAAAATCTTATTAAATGAGGCTTTCACTTTTTTCAACACTTCTTTGCATAGCCTTTTGCTAATATCTAATTTTTTAAGAGAACACATAGATAGAACACAGATTTCATGGTAATGAATTTCAAGCACATCCCTTCAATTATAATGGTTTGGCACCAAGCAATGTACTGCATTTTCAAGTAGTTGCTCCAAATTATTTGTTGAGAAACACCTAAACCATAAGTACATTTTCTAGCTACTGAAATCATATTAACAATGCCTAATTTATGATCAGTTGAGCTATCCATAAATGCAAAAAATAAATAAATGTAACAAAATATATCAAAATCCTCAATATATTGAGGGGATGATATTTCACAAGGGGAATGTAAAAGTATAAACACCACTTCTTTTTCCTTATAAGAGTATATATTTTTGTGGAAAATTTTTAAATACTCTCCCCCCAAAAACCTTAATTTATATGACATCTTTAATTATTTGACATTTAGTTCTTGACACACAAAAGTAGTTTTTTGGTTCTTCTGGGTAGCATATCTTGTCCCAGAAATGCTATCCCAAAAGAATATATAGAAACTAGAATAGAGGGACTACCAAGCAATGCCAACTCTTTTTCTCACTCCCCAACTCTCTTTTAATGTTTAAAAATATACTTGACAAAAGTTTTAATTTGGTTTTCACCTTATTTTTATTACAAATAAAAGTCAATATAGTCTATTATTTATATCCAGAGTAAAGTGAAATATATTTTAATTTCATAAATTTCACAGTAAACCTAATTTACAATGAGTTTTGCTTATGCTTTCTAAAAACTAGAGTGGGCTAAAATAATGTTAAGACATGATTGATGTAAATGAAATTTTCATTGATTTTTGAAAGGTTTTATGTATTTTTTTTTAGACAGAGGAGAATGAAGGGAAAGAGAGAGAGGGAGAAACATCAATGGGTTGCCTCTCACAGGCCTCCAACTAGGGACCTGACCTCCAACCCAGGCATGTGCCCTGACTGGGAATCAAACCGGTGACCTTTTGGTTCCCAGGTCAGTGCTCAATCCACTGAACCACACCAGTCAGATCTTCACTGACTTTTTTTTAAGTCACTTTTTTTTTCCACTCAAAGTATCTCCTTTATCTTCTAGCTTCTTGTTCCAAGTTCTTAACTGGAAAAGCCAAATGAAATCTTCCCAAAGTAGAAATGACTGTGCTTCAGAACACTACATAATCTTACTAATAATGCTCAGTCACTCAGAACAACTCCATCTGACTCTCTGTCCAACCAAAGAACCAGTTGCTCTAAGCAAAAGCCTCGCCTGTTGTGTCACTAGTTAAAATATGCTATTGCCATCATTACCATTCTTAACTTCTAAACAGAGCCAGAAACCAACCAACAATTTATTGAATATGCAGGCTGGTGATCTTTGGTCATATAATTTGGTGTAGGGCTTACCGTATTACTGTTTACTGGAAGAAGCTGTGCTCCCTGAAGACTCAATGTGGACAACACATTAGCTTATACTTGGAACAAGAATCTGTGATACTGAGGTAAGTATCAAGAGACAAATTTAGAAGGTGGTGAATATCCTAGAACATCAACTATTGGCAAAATATTCTCAAATTAAGAATGATTCCTGATATCAGGAAAGATATTTTGCCATTATTTTTTATTCCCACTGCTATGGGGGTCCAACTTTCCAGAAGACTGGAATATTTATGAAGAGATATCTCTAAGGACTTTTTTGATATTCTTGTCTAGCCCCAAGATTAATACCTATACCAATAGTAACACTAGGGAAAAAGGAAATACAAACCTGTGCAGTGTAAGAAGCCAAATCTACCATTTGCTAAAACCCGTGCATGGATAAATGAGAGCAACTGTGTAAACTGCCCTCCATATCATCCAATTAATCTCCCTGCAGTTATGGAACTGAGAAGAAGGTTTTGCCATCTCTCTGGTGCCTAGATTAGTGTCTGGCATATAATACATGCTCAAGAACAATTTTTTAGGTCATTTTTTATTGTTGTTGAGTTAAGTTTTCCCACCCCTTTCCCCGTTGCTCAACCCCTGACTCCCCCTACTCCCACAATCCCCATCATTGTCCGTGTCCATAAATGTGGAACAAATTTGAGCTTATATCAACAGATTTTTGCAGTCATCCCTCAGTGCCGAATTCCACCATGCTATCTAATATTGGAACTTAATTGTGATTTATATTTGTTGAAATTTTAAATACACCTGCCATTCGAGTCAACCATTCCATCTCTAGGAATTTATCTAGTGGTAAACTTGCAAAAACCCACAAAGAAAAACATGCAAGACTATTCATTACAATTTGTCTCTAGTTCAGAAAAACTAAAAGCCCTATGTCCTTCAATAGGTGATGGTTACATAAATCATGGTACATCCATAAGTTGGAAGACCATGCAGCTGCTAATAAGAATAGAAATTTTTATTTAGATCCAAATGGAATGATATTCAAGATACATTTTTAATTAAAAAAAGGAAAATTCAGAACAGAGTTGTAGAATGTGATCCCATTATTGGTAAAATAAGAGAAGATATGTGCACATAGATATGATTGTATATTTACAGAATGTCTCTGGAAGGTTATCCAGGAAATTGGTAATATAAATTTTTCTCTAGGAACAGGGGACTGAAAACACAGGGATTAGGTATTGGAGGATTATTTGTCACCATATAACTTTTGGACTAGTATAATTATGTGTATTAATTATCCCCAAAAAGAAAATTTTAAAACAAAATAGCATAATGTCATTTTTACTATTTAAATATGCATACTATAGTAAAAAAAAAAAACTAACTGGTTAAATTATCTCAGTACACAGATTAGTATTCTCTTGGAATACACCCGACAACTTTCAGGTCATTTGAGGTGTTTAGTGCTTCCATAATAGCTCCCATGGTTACCTGCTATTCACTATCTGCTTATATTTTTCCAAGAGTCAGTTCTTGTCAGTAATGATTTGCTGACAAGTATAGAGAAAATCTGACTTTAGGCAAAATTATTAAAAAGGTTTGTTGATATTTGCAAAACTTTCTCTCTGCTCTTCCTTTTTTACCACCTTACCCAGGGCCTGGGGTCACATACATAACTTGACCTATAAAAGAACTCCAACAGAATACCTACCTAGATTCAACCTTTATGAACCAAGTACTCATTCCCCACTACTGATAGTTTTCTTTCACATTGCTGTGTTCTCTAAGTATTTTTAAAACTTGAAACAGCAAAAGTGAATGCATTAAAATCTGTAAAAGAATAACATTTTACATTTCATTGGTTAACTGAGTTTATTCAAGGAGGGTCTTTTTAGTCAACTACTCCATTGGGTCAATTGCAAGAGTTAGTTTGGAGTCAGGAAGCTTTTGTAGATTTCTGACCATGTGCTGAACTTATCTAGTGAATCATATAGCAGGTAGGTATTTTATGGCTCAGCAAGTCTCTATCCAAAGGTGGTTGAAGCCATGACTCAAGACTAGGAAGTAAGATAAATACAGAGGGAAATTTGGTTTCTGTTTTGTCCCCTGAAATCTGAGAGTAGTGAACCAGGCAAAAAAAAAAAATGTCTAAAGCTCTATCATATGTCTTTGTCATAGACCCTTTTCTACTGGATGGGACTTGATAATGTTGATAAAGGATCAAACTATTGATTTTTCTTTGGTTCACCAGTGACATCTCCTAGGATCTCAGCATATTTGAGGAAAGAATATTCTCTTTGTTTTATCATACATAAAGGAGCAGTAAAGGAGACTTTTAAGAAAATTTTGAAGTAGGTTCCTGAGACAGGAATAGTAATATACACACATAATTTTTTAAATCACAAGCATTTAAGACCTTTAAGAAAGAAAACATAACTAAAATCTTATGGTTTCTCAACCATGATAGTTTATTTAAGTAGAATATTATATTTAATTAATTGTATGTTGAGTTGAAGAGAAGCATACAAGGTCTGTCCAGAAAAAGTCCAACCATGATTAATATAACGAGAATGGTTTGCAGGACACCGAGGTAACCTGACAGCCAAGGAGAGTGGACTGGAATGCAGATGTGTGAACAATGATGACTTCATAGTACTAGTCAGTGAAGGTGGTAGATGCCATTGAGTGAGCATGTGTATTGTGTGGCCGTTGCATTAAAAATGACTGAGTGAGTAGAGCAATGGATCGACATCAAATTTTGCATTAAACTTGAACATTCTTCCCCTGAAACTATTTGGATGATTCAGAAGTCTATAGCTATGGGCAATTGGTGACTGGAACCTTCATCATAACACTGTGCTGGTCCATGCATCATGTCTTGCGCAGAGCTTTTTGGTGAAATACCAAATCACCCAGGTGACACATGCTCCCTAGACCCCAGATTTGGTGCCCTGTAACTTTTGGTTTTTCCAAAAACTAAAATCACTTTTGAAAAGGAAGAGATATAAGACTATCAATGAGATTCAGGAAAATATGATGGGGGCAGCTGATGGCAACTGGGAGAATTGTGTGAGGTCCCAAGGTACCTGCTTTTAAGGGGATGAGGTGTCATTGTCCTATGTATAATGTTTCTTGTATCTTGTATCTTCTTTAATAAATGTCTCTATTTTTCCTATTACATGGCTGGATAGCTTCTGGACAGACCTTGCATATTTAATCTTTAGCATTTCCATCACTTGGTACACTTCCAAAGGATTAAAAATTCATGTTCTTTGATATATCATATTGCATATTATATCAATGCAGTGAGTATATCAAATATGACAGTATGTTATAACCACATTAAGATAATGAGTGGATCTAACTTGCAGTAAATTCAATCAATGTAGAAGAGAGGAAATTACATATATTCAGTTTCCTGCAACAATAAGAACACTGCTATAACTAAACATATTAAATTGAATGTATTTTATGAAAGTAGAAGATTAAAATTTCATTTGAAATGTGTTTCATTAGTTTAAATATTACAAATATTTTGTATGATTTAAAATGTTAATTTTAGAAAGTTTAATCCACAAAGAATATTTTAATATTTATTTGCATTTGCTTTTATTTTTTTATCAAATTGAATAGTTTTTATTTTTGTTCAAGTAATGTTGTCTTGTTCCCCCCTCACTCTCCCTCACCCCACAGACCCCCACCTCCCACCCTCACTCCTATCCCCCTTTGATTCCTCTATGGGTCTTTTATACATGTTCCTTAACTACCCTTCCCCTTTTTCCCCTATTACCACCCTGCTCCCTCCCATCGGTTACTGTCAGTTTGCTCTTTATTTCAATGTCTCCTTTTTTACATTTTGCTCACTTGCTTGTTTTGTTGATGAGGTTCCACTTATAAGTGAGGTCATATGCTATTTCTCTTATACCACCTAGCTTATTTTACTCAGCATAATGCCCTCTAGTCCCATCCACGTTCTCACGAAGGATAGGAGTTCCTTCTTTCTTTCTGCGGCATAGTATTCCATTGTGTAAATGTACTATAGTTTTTGATTCACTCCCTTACTGATAAGCACTTAGGTTCCTTCCTGCAGTTGGCTATTATAAATTGTGCTGCTATGAACATTGGGGTGCATGGGTTCTTTTGAATTGGTGTTCCAGGATTCAATAAAAACTCTTTGAAGGTAGAGTCCTTCTTCAATGTGTTTATATTCTCTCAAGTGCCTAATAGTGTGTTACACATGTGATATTTGTAGTTTTATAATTAAGCAACATTTTCTTCCTAAAGATTTGAAGAAGTAGTTTATTATGGGCTGCATGCTTATATTCCTCCAAAATTGATATGTTGAAGATCTATCCCCAAATGTGATGGTATTTGTAGGTGGGGCCTTTGGAATGAAATTAAGATTAGATGAGGTCATGTAGGTGGGATCTCATAAGACTAGTGTCCTTATAAAAATACACAGAGAGCATGTTCTCTCTCTCCTTATGTGAATTCCCCTTGTGCACATATTAAAGTTTGATTTTATCCTGTTACTCTGTCTCCATTCATTTGATTGTTAGCCCAGCTAGAAGAACTTAAAAAGTGGGAAGAAAAATATTATTTTTCAGTCCCCACATTCTCCTAGTAGGTACCCAGGATATGTGTTTTTATCGTTGTTTTAGAATTCAGATCTGGCACTTTCTGGACATTAATCACCATCACATTGACTTGTAGATGCTATAGGAGATTAGGCTGGTTGTTTATAGATAGGTGGGATTTTCATCCTTGAATAAATGTCTTCTGTCACCCTGCTTCCTTGTAATTTGCCTCTTACTTCTAAAATATTAATAAAGAAAAACAAATTTCAGTATGAAGGATTCTAATCCAAGTCACTGTTATTTCATTGTATAGTGAGAAAGGCTAAGTAGAAAAAGAACAAGGTAGATTCAAAATATTTTTTAAGTTAAAATAAGTCTCCAACTCATAATCCTTAACAAACACTTCAATGCTAAATTATTCTTTCTTTCAAAATCCTTCTGAAATATTTTCTCAGATTGCCACTGTATAAAAGAAGTTGCCATGTGTACAATGGTAACCATGGTATTCTTCATATTACCTGCATAACACATGTTTAATTCATTCCTGTAAAAGGTGTAATTAGAATATACCATAATTCAGTTTTTCCTGAAACACAATTATTACACAAAATTCATGCATTCAAATCATAAGTGCCACAAAAAGGAAAAGAAAAAAATTAGGATACCATTGTAATTGGGTGCAGAGCAAAGGGTCCCCCAAATACCCACAGACCCTGTTTGGTACCCACAAACCCTGTTTGGGGGATTGGGGGAAAGAGATGATACAACATTAAGATATTTTGCAAGCAAAAGGCAAGATAATAGCTGTGCTACTTCCCCAGGCAAAAGGTGTAAGTGACTTCCTGAATGTATCCTGACTTGTGACATAGCAAGGTGGGGGTCCATGCATCGCAGAGTCACTCTTGCCTGACTAAACACAGAAGCCAAATGAAGGTAAAGATACAGGGCAACATGCAAAAGTAGCCCATTGTTGGAGGGACCAGATATGAGGTCCTGTAGGAAGTTTCGGCATAGCATTTAAAATAAGGGTGGTGTGAAAGAGAAGGGGAGTTGGTCCACCATGATGTCTGTAGTAGACAGGAACCATTCAGGCTGGAGCAGGAGGCAGCCATGAAGGTTGATCATGAGGAGAGAGGAGAAGGAGTTAACTTGAGGAAGGTAGCCATGAGCCAGGAGACATTCTGCCATGCTATCTATAGTGAGGGAGGAGCTACATTTGCTCCTCTGAGGGTTCAGCCATGCAGACTGGTGTAGTAAAGAAGCAAGCATGCAATCTGTAGTGAAGTAGCAGCCATGCAGGAGGAAAAGGTGTAAGGAAAGGGTTGATGAAACTGTGAGGGAACCAAGCACAGATTAGTGGGAGATGCCTGGAATGCTGAACTGTGGTCAGAGAATGTAGACTTCTGCTTCTCTAAGGGATGATTTATGGAGAGGACATTCTCTTGGAACTTGTGCCTTCCTGGACTTCACCACTGTCCAATGAAAGACCACACATATTTTCTTGGACTGTTAAATGGAGGCTGAAGACAACATAACCCGGATCCTGAAGGAGAGAGCTGCTGCGAGAGGATGGTGAATTTGAAACCCATCAGTGTACTTTACAAAGGGGATGGAGAACTCTTTGTATAGCCAGCTCAAGAACAGATAAGGATAGGGGGAACTTTGGGGCATGTTTTTAGGTTATAGCCTAGTGGGGAGCAAAGGGAGTGCTAGGTCTTATGGGAGAACAGAGGTCTGAGCAGGAGTGCTCCCAGCACCCCTGAGGTTGGAATCCAGTAAATAAAAACCTGTTTCCCTCAACACTAGTTGTTGGGTCATGCATCAAGGTGTCACATGCATGAGTTCTGTTTTGCTCGGTTACACTATTATTTGTAGAGTGCATGACCACCAAAATTAGTCACAAATAATATTTTTTAAATCTCACCTGAGGATATGTTTACTGATTTTTGGAAAGAGAGAAATGGAAAGAGGGAGGAAGAGGAGAAGGAGAAAAACACATCGAATTGTTGCCCTCTATACACACCCCAAGTAGGGATCAAACTTGCAACCCAAGTATGTGCACTGACTGGGAATCAAACCTGAAAAGTTTTGGTGTATGAGATGAAGCTGCAACCAACTGAGCCATCCTGGGAGTCAAAAATAGTTTGGAAATACCTCTGTGACTTGCAGAATCCTAGCAATCCAAATTTGTTTTCCTACTTTATGACCAAAAGATGGCACTGTTCCATTTATTGTGAGGTTGGAATATAGTCCCTGGCACTATAGTCAGTCTGTAATGTACTCCCCTGGAACTAGCAAGGTGTGCATCATTAACCATTTTGTTTCACAGGCCCTCATATCAAGAGAATCATACCAGTAGCTACTCTGATATAATTCATTAACAAATTGTTGTAAATAAGAATCTTCTAGAAAACCAGAATGGCAGGTTAAAGCAGGTTCCCCACCAGGATAGGGAACTAAATCTTCGTGGCTGACCTTCTGTTGGGCAGAAATAAGTTACTATTTGCATTGCAAAAGATGGAGGTACTCCACCAAGCACAGAGACAGCTACAGCTAAGAATCTGTGGCATTTGAGTCACTTTTCTCTTCAAACCCCAACCAAGCAAGGTGTTTTATTCTTATGAGAAATCACTGAAATGTTTACCTATTCACCTGGTCAGGCAGTCACAAGTACATCTTAAACAGCTATGGGAAGTAGTTTAATTGACCTTAAAGGTTTCCAGTTAAGAGCAAAACATGTGTCCAACTTTCTGAAACAAATTAGCCAAAATGAAAAAAAAAAAAGAATAAAAATCAATAAACAAAAACTGGCTGGAGGCTTTACCTAGTACCTCATCAGCACTCAACAATAGTTCCTTATGGCTTAAATCAAATGGGAAAAAAAAAGATCCTGAGACAAATGCAAAAGAGATCAGTAAAATTTTCCTGTCACCTATAGTCAGCCACAAGGGAGATAGGGGATATTTAAATGCCTCTTCTTTTTGGAGATATGTGCTGGCTATGAATGAAGAAGTAAGACGTTGCACCCAAAACATTATGCCCTATCAAGTACAAATAGTCTACTAAATATAGTAGCATTATATTTCAAGAGTTTGTATTTGTGATATTTTCTCCATAGACTAGATCGATTTCACATTTTAACCTGGTTATAACAAAGGATGGCAACAGAGTTGATATATATATATATATAAACGTTTATATATATATTTATATACACATACATATTTTCACATTTTAACCTGGTTATAACAAAGGATGGCAACAGAGTTGATATATATATATATATATATGTAAACGTTTATATATATATTTATATACACATACATATATGCATATATAATCTGTATTTTCTTGTTGGTAATTACATTCTGAGGTCAAAACACAACGGAATAAATACCTGTGTAATTTTAGGCAAAAACTTTAAAATTCAAAGTCTGGATAATTCATTTAGTCGAATTATTAAATTCTTCACTTTTCACTCTATCGTTGAAAACCTGACCTTTTAATGAAATGGCATAGTATATCTGAAATGGCTCAAGTTGTCAGGAATGAGAGAAGCCGGCCCAATTCAAATGATTTAGTTCTCTAATAACTGAACCCTGTAGCAGAGAACCTTCCTACCCTTCAGCTTCTCTTTACGGTCTACTTACTGCACTTAGTAGCCAGAGCACTGCTTTAGTGTAGAGAGAAGCGGATGCTTTCTAAATCACATGTCAGTGAGATTACAATTACACTTAGGGTGCAGGTGAAAAAAAATCTTGCTATTATGAAAGTGAGGCTTCAGAATTAGTTTTTGTTGTGTGATATTTTGCTAAAGATCCACAGGAGCCGAGGCCTCTGTTTTTCTGTGTAAATTAACAAGGGAGAAGCAGCATGTTAGATATTGGTGGAGGAAAGCAAAGGGGGTACAATACCTGGGGAGGGAAAGTGGTAGTAAGAGGTGACAAGTAAGGTTTCATGTCTACATCTATAGTTACCCCATCACAATGTTTTACTCCTTCTCTTGCAGGTCTGTTGTTTATGTGCTGTTTTGAACATATCTGGTGCAAGTAGGAGGTGTGTAGTTGGGTTGTTACATCTTCTTAGTGTTCAGGGAGTACCTAATGGAACTGTTTTCAGAAGACAAAATAAAGGGGTCAATAATGACTACTAAGCAGTGAGACAAGAGAACTCGAGTAACCACAGTTACAGTTTAGTTTTCTTCTCCATTCTAGCTCCCACTGTTGCAGAAAGTGAAACCGGGAAAGACTCACATGGCACCCAGAGTAACGAAGGGAAAGTTTATTTATGCATGTGGGCCCAGTGGAGTACTCATTCAAAGCCTGGGCCCAGAACAATAACTCCGCATTCTTTTTATGTTGGGCCAAATGGGGAGGGACTTGGGAGGCGTGGTACAGGTCTGAGGAGGGTCCTGGGAGGCGTGGTACAGATTTGGCATGAAGGGGTTTACAGAGATGGGAAAGAAACATTTACAGCATTAGTCAGGGCAAATGGCATTTCATCTTTGGTATCTCAGTCTTGATTCCCTCTACACCACCAGGAGGCAAACAATGCAAAATAGATGTGAGAGTACTTTTCATATATTGGTGGTAGTCATGTGAACAGAAATTTTCCTGAAATAATAATTATAACTTAAAAACATTGTCTGAAATAATAATCTTAATTGTACCACCTTGCAGTCAATTAACTATAGTATTTATGTATTTGCATACATGCATGCAATTAACAGCAAAGTCAATATAAAAGAACCTTTATTAGTAACTGTTTCAGATGCCAGATGAAACTCTGAAAAACCTCATATATACTCCTGTCATTCTCAGACTGGAATATACTGCCTTTCATGGCCTTCCCCCATTCTTTTCTGCTTGTATAGGTCTGGTATTCTGCAAGATCTAATTTAATCGCCAACCTCTATGCATTATTTTACATGCCTCATTAATTCATATTTTAATATTTAAAATCCCCTCCCACAAATATCATATCTACCACTTGTCAGACAGGAAAAATTTTCTAGTATCCTTCACGGTTCTGGTTTGTCTAATAAACACATTACCAAGAATCGGATGGGTAGTAGAAAAACAAATTGAAGTTTAATAACACGTATGCCTCATGGATATACGGGACAGACCCAGGAACACAGAGTAAATGGCCAAATGGTAGAAGTCATCACCTTAAATACCATCTTCAGCTAAAGACAAAAGAAGATATTGAGGTGGGAAGTCATCTGTGGGAGGTGACCAGGGAAACATCCCTAACAAGGGTAAATTGTTATGCAGATTTAAATCCTGGCCTTTTCTATAGATAATGAAGGAATGCCAGGTAAAGAGAGGATGGCACCCTTACAAATGGAGATTTCCTACTGTGTGAATGTCCCTCACAAAGGGTAACTTCTACTTGGATTTCAGAGTGTCTCCCATGTCTGCTGTTTCTTAAAATTAACCAGTTTCAAATAATCAATATTCAAAAAGAGGCATATTTTTTGCGGTGGCAAACTCTGATCCCCCTCACTCTGCATTGCCAATAGTGATAATAATACTCTACACACAGATCACATTTTAATAAATTTTCAGTTTTACTACTATTAACTTGATTTTTGCTCTCTGGGATTCTAACTACAATCTGTGATAAATATGGTGACATAATCAGTCTCTCTAAAAAATAAAGTAAAATTACCTCAAAAAGGTGAAGATGAGCGGAGTTACTTAGTGTTCCTGGGTCTCTTCCATGTATGCGAGGGTTATAGAAGTTTTTAAACTTTAATTTCTCTCTTGATAATCTATCTTGTGTTAATTTGATTATTAGTCTAGATAAAATAACTTGAAAGACAGAGGATGGTTCTTCCTCCCCAACAAACACATAAACTGTTAAGCATTAACTGATAACTTGATAACTATTAACATAAGTTACTGGCAAAAGGATATGTGTACATCACACATGGTGAATAAAAGCTGTTCTGTAACAGGGTCCAGCCAGGGCCCGCCAAAGAGGGATTTATAACAGTGTCTAGAATGTGGTGTGTCCAAGAAAAATATAAGATATTCTCCCTCCCCCACCCCAAGATGGGCCACCATGGGGGAAGGTACAGGTGAAGCAGGGCCTTTCAGAGTTACTTTGCATATCAATAACGAGTCAGCTTCAGACCTGCCAAGGAGCAAGACCATTGAAAGCCATTGTGCATGTCAATAACAACAATATAGCTTCATACCTCATATGCAAAGACGGTTATTTTGCATATCAACACAGATATGCAAAATATTTGTGGTTTTTGCATATCAGCCTAATCAAGAATGTTTGCATAACTTAAAACCCAGGAGATAACTGGGCAGCAGCTCCCCTAGTTATAACACGCATGTGCCTGAGAGCTGGCAGACCATTTGCTCCACGCCACGGGGAAACAATGCAAAGACCATGCGGGAAGGAAAGGGGAGAAAGGACTTTTGCTAGTGGGCCATGAGAAGGTGCCACGTGAGTTTCGATTAAGAACTGGAGATCGTGGCGACACAGCTGATGATGCTGGGAACAAGTAAAGGCCTGCCTAGCTGAGATACAGACTTCTGTTCTTTTCCTCCTAAAGAATGATATCCCTGACTGGTCTGACTGGGCAAAGGAGGGGAAAGGCAGGACTGTGTGTGTTATTGCATGTGTTAAAGGGATTTTGAGATTTAACGGTGACATTTAGCCATTATTGAAAACCTGTATAACTTTGAATAAATAGTTCCTTTCCTTTTCACCAAACTCTGGTATTGAGAGTCATAATTTTTAAGTGTGGCAGGCAAAGAAACTAGAACATAGGGACCCTGGGAAAGGTTGCACATTGTTTTGCTAACAGTATCTGAGCCCCACCCCCCAAACGGGTCCACATTCGGTAACAGTTCTAGAAATTGCATGTTTTTTCCAGGTAAACCCAAGATAAAGCATACCAATCCAGGCAGTTTCTATAGGATACACAGTGAAAAGTACAGTTGTACAGTCTGGAAATCTCATGGAAAATTGTTCTTGTAATATTGAGCTATCAAACTCATGTTAGCAAACCCTAAGTAGTCTGGATAAGTTTTAGGTAGAAGTTTGAAAATGTAGAAGGAGGAGGGGGTCCCTAGTACTCATAAAAAAACCTCATAAGTAACTTTGATTAACTGCATCTAGCCACGTATCTTTTTACAATGGATGACAAGAGGTGATCCAGAGCAAGATAAGAATCTGAGTTAACAGACATCCACTCATACCTAAGCTTAGGAGGTCAGACCCTGCCATGGAAGAATATGCAATGCTTTTCCCTGAAAAATCAATAAGCAATTCCCTCACCCTACCCCACAAATTATAGGAGGTCTATGCAGAAGGTATCCAGCCATGTAACATGAAAAATAAACATATATTGAAGAAGATACAAGAAAAAATTGCACATAGGAAAATGATGCCTCAGTCTCCTTCAAAGTTATGATCTTCGTGAGGAAATCTGATTCATCGGTAGCAGTTTCAATCAAGTCATTAGCAACTGCAGCACAATGTTCCTTCTGTTCTAGTAGCAGAAGCCATGGAACAAATTTTGCCATGGCATGTTTAGCACCAAGATCCTGTGTCAAATCTTGGACACAGTGGTTTTTGGAATCTCAGCATCAGTTTCTAGTTCTCACACTGTCAGTTGCTGATTTTTGGTGATGACAGCCCATGCACGTTCAACATTCTCAGGTGTTCTGCTTGTTGTAGGCCTTCCAGAACATGGATCACTTTCAACAGATTCTTGACCATCTTTGAAGCATTTGTGCCACATTTTTATCTCTGCTGCACTCATTGCATTGTTCCCAAAAGCCTTCTAAATCATCCAAATAGTTTCTGCAGAGCAATGTTCAAGCTTAATGCAAAATTTGACTCAGATCCGTTGCCCTACTCACTCAGTCATTTTGAATGTGATGGCCACACAGTACACATGCTCACACAATGACATCTACTGTCCCACTGACAAGTACAGTGAAGTCATCATTGTTCACACATGCACATTCCAGTCTACTCTCCTTGGCTGCCAGGTTACATCAATGTGGCACGAACTGTTGTTATATTAAAAATGGTTAAATTTTTTCCAGACAGACTTCATATAAGTCCTCAGGACAAGGGACTGAACACGTATGCCTCTCTCACTCATTGTGGCTAGGCCCATTCTCTTCCCTGAGAGCATATCACTAATAACTCTGTCTGTATACTATTCAGCTTACTAATCTTTATTTCTTTACTGTGTGGGCAAGAAGAACCAAGCCTCCCACAACATAAACATATCTTTCAACCAAAATCAAGTATATGAAGATTTTTTCATCACAAATTTAAATGGCACATGGATGTGACTGGTGATGTAAAATGTGCTGTAATAACTTACTAGTTCAAATTACCATTAAAATCCTTTAAAACAAAGTTAAATAAAGAGGAAAATCCACACATCCTTTTACTGTGGAACATTTGCTATTACCAAACATAGGTGGTCTTTCAGAGAGAATGTCAGCAGTAATTACAAGGTCAGAGAATTTCTGCTCAAGTGTTAACAGCTTAAGGTTCATTTAACTTAAAACTATTGAAGTCATAAGATATAAAGACAACTGTCCCAATACTTAGCATTTATAGATGATTAAGTCAGATCCATTTTAAAGCAATTTAATAATTTCCAGTTCAAATATTTCTTGAGTACCATAAAAATAAATGGTGTCACCATGTGGTTTTACCTTTACTTTTACTGTAAGGAAAAACTGTTTGCTTCCTCTATAATATATGTTCCATTTTCTCACTCATTATAACCAGAATTTCAGAATTGTGAACATGGGGAATAGATGTGGATCATTTGGACAACAGGTTTTTTTATTTCTTCAAATTAAAACTTATTTGCTGCATTGTTTCCAGCATGGTATTAAAAATCTCAACATCAAGGAGGGAATTCTCATACAGGTCAGTTAGTTTCATTTCATATTCTGATTATTCAAGGAGCACCTAATTAGTTGGCTGGCTGGCAACTGTGTGCCACATCCTTTAAGATACAAGGAATGAAAAATTTGCAAACAGCTCCATCCTGCTTCTAACTTAACAACTCAAAACTAGTACCTTGACTGTTGATCACTATTATTTCTGAAAATTAAAGACATCACAGTTCTTATTAAAACATTTGATCCAAGATACATACCTTTTAAACCATGTGCATAGTACACATTGATTTGATATTTACTTTGTCCTAACTTTTCTTATCAACTTCCATTATAATAATGTGCACTTTGTTATTGAATTTGAAAGGATTTTAAAAAACAAAATGTTATTAAAAACTGAGCTTCTGAATTGGTGATACTAGCAACATATTATTACACAGTGAAAATAAAACAAATAGGCAACATAAATCTGCTGTGGAGAAAAATACATATACTCTGAGTCATTTTATTGCTGAGAAACAATTATAGTAAGTGTGATTATACCCCTAAGCTTCATTTCATTGGCTCTGGGAAGGAAAGGGTGGGGTGTTACTTAATCCTCACTTTGATGGAAAGAGAAACATCTAAATTTGAGAGAAGATGAAACCGAGGGTTCCTATGACTTTGATTAATTTATCTTTAAATCCTAGCTCTATAAATCACCCCTGTCTTAAGACAGCAGAAAACAGTAGCCCACATCTGACTAATGGTCAGAAGGTGTGGACCTCTGGTAGGCTAAAGATAACATCTTGACCTAAGTTATATTTCAGCTCCTGAACCCTAAGGTGGAAAGGTTTCCTGGCTACTTTCCCATGAGACTGGACAGAGGGATCCAAGAAGAGACCTCAGAGTTGTCCTCAGGAACTGAAGAAAATGTTTATTATCTTTACCACAGCTCAGATCAATCATGTCTGAGAATGACCCTGAACCCCTAATCCATAGTGTCTTGTGATTTTTCCCTGTATAATCTATAACCTACATGCATGGGGGAAATTGGGTCTTTAAGTATTAACTCCCTGTTACCCAGATTGGTCAATTAAATATTAAACTATTTGCCTTTCTACACTGCAAACTCTTACTTTTGTAAATTTTGGTGAGCCAGTGCATGCAGGCAAAAACTCAAACATTGGGGTTCTGGTAACAAAGACAATGACAAGGAAGAAAATGGTAAGATGTCCTAAATTAAACTACATCAACCTAGAGGGTGGGAGGGAGAAAAAATGATAATCGGTCAGTTAACAGCCATGGCTAGAACCTTACAAAAGACTGCTCACATGGGTGAAAGTATATTAAAACTTTGAATCAACTTCCAGGCTACTATTTGAGTTCTTATCTAAAAGAAAGAGCCAAGCGCCAGAGGCCACCCATCTTGCTTACACAGTGACCATTCCAGACTGTTGCCCACAACCACTCTAGGGGAATCAAATATTTCTTCTTTATGGTCTAGTCTCTTATTCCAAAACTTTCTCTGCTTCACCTTCTACCTCTTCCACTTATTTATATCCCACATAGTTCTTCCAAAACAACTTAAATCTTTCCTCCCCAAAGTCATTGTATTAAAGAGCCCTGTCAACTCCAGGACATTAGGCAAGTTTGTCTTCATTTAGAGCCTCTGTTGGTGGCTTTGACGACATACCCTAGGAACCAGTCTTTTCTGGCTGGCATATGGCTCAATAAACACTTTCATTCAGGGGAAAAATTTCAGTCTCAGAGAGTTTTGTTTAACAGTAGCAAAAAATATCTCTGATACTCTAATTAAAAAATATACAGACCTGGCTCTGAGATAGGTGTAGACAGTAGTGAGACAATAATAGTATCAACCTTCAAACAATTTTTATAATTAACAGATTTTGTTGAGGTTGTTCTACAGCTCTGAATACCTTTACTACCCTGTCCTCATGATAAAGGGAAATTATGGACAATTTGTTTCTATGACGACCCCAACCATATGGCCTATGGATGTACAACAGAAAACAATAAACAAATTGCAACCCCTCAGCTCATAGTGCTTGCCTGCAACACCAACTGATTGTTTTTCGGCACAACTTGTTGTCCAAGGCATTAATTAGCAGATGCAGAGCCACATTTTGATGTTTATAAATTTGAAAGCATTATTCCCATTATAAATTTTGAAATTTCACTTTACAGATGTTGACTGTATATCTTTGTTTCTCTACTCTGTATGATGATCATAGGGGCAGGGCAGAAATAGTCCCTCTCTTCAAGTGACTGCATTGTGAGCTCGTTTGCATTAACAATGTCACTGACTTTGATCATATGCATTATATGCCTATAATTTAAAAAGTCTTTCCACAGTTCTTAGTACTATAAAAAGCTTGATTAGGTAATTCGCCCTTTTCATTATGTCAACTAATACAACATCACTTGAAAGAACAGGGAAAGCCAAGTAGAATGACATGAATATTAACATGGAAAAACCTCTCTGAATGGGAGATGCCTGAAGGACCAAAATTGAATAGGAAATATCACAAAATGTTTTAACTGCTCAGAGAAGCAACAAAAGCACTACCAAATGCAATTATATTTGCCCTGACACTGATGACCAGTGGAGTACTACATAAAGCAAAGATTTCCTATGGCTTCAGCAAATGTTGATGCTGGTGTTACTCACCTGGCTGTAGGAATTTTTTTCAAGGCCCTGCTGGTTTTTAAGTATACAATCGTCTTGTAACCAACCCACTTTGTGATTTCACAAGTCTACATGGGCTTTATTTCTAAAGTAAATAGTGAAAATAATTGCTTAAAAGTATATAAGTTTGTGCATTGGGAGTGCATATCATTGCTGATGACTTTATCTATGTGCTTACACCACCCACACCAATAAAATAATGGGCTTCACTTTTCGAGTGCCTTGTCTTATTTATGTTATAGCTTATATGCTAAAAGTAAGTGTGAATTATATATTTTGTAATTTTTCCAGAATTAATTATACAAATAATAATGTTTATCACTTCAGAGTAAGACTACTTATCTTAATAATTTATTTCAGGGAATTTTCCTTTATTTTTATTTTTTATTTTTTAAATAACACAAATTTATTATCTAATAGTTCTGAACATCAGAAATCCAAAATAATTCTCATTGGGTTCAAAGTGCTGTCAGGGTTGCATTCCTTCTGAAAGTTCTAGAGGAAAATCCGTTTCCTTGACTTTTTTGCTTTTTATTTATTTTTCTGTTGTTTTATTTTTTTCTTTTATTGCTGTTCAAGTACAGTTGTCTCCATTTTTCCCCCAACCACTCCTCCCACCCCTACTCACCCTCAACTTTCATCCTTAATCCTGCCCCCTCTTGGCTTTATCCATGGGCCCTTTATACATGTTCCCTGACTACTCTTCCCCTTCTTTCCCACATTATCTCCCTCCCCCATCCCCTCTGGTTACTGGCACTTTGTTCTTTATTTTAATGCCTCTAGTTATATTTTACTTGCTTGTTTGTTCTGTTGATTAGTTTCCACTTATAGGTGAAATCACATGGTATTTGTCTTTCAACCGTATGGTTTATTTCACTTAACATAATGCTCTCCAGACCCATCCATCCTGTCACAAAGGGTAGGAGCTCTTTCTTTCTTCCTGCTGTGTAGTAATCCATTGTATAAGCGTACCACAGTCTTTGGATCTACTCATTTACTGTTGGGAATTTAGGTTGCTTCCAGTACTTGGCTATCGTAAATTGTGCTGCTGTAAACTTTGGAGTGTATAGGTTCTTTTGAATTGGTGTTTCAGGATTCTTAGTGTATACTCCCAGCAGGGAAATTGCTGGGTCAAAAGACAGTTCCATTTTCAGTTTCTGAGGAAATTCCATACAGTTTTCCACAGTGGTTTCACCAGTTTGCATTCCCATTGACAGTGTAGTAGGGTACCCTACTCTCCACAGCCTCATCAGCACTTGTTTGATTTGTTTATAATGTCCATTCTCACTGGTGAGGAGTAGTATCTCATTGTGGTATTAATTTGTATCTCTCTGATGGCTAGTGATGCTGAGCATCCTTTCATATGTCTCTGGGCACTCCGTATGTCCTCCTTGGAGAAGTGTCTGTTCAGGTCCTTTGCCCATTTTTTAATTGGATTGTTTGTCTTCCTGGAGTGGAGTCATGTGAGTTATTTTTATATATTTTGCAGATCAAATCCTTGTCCAAGGTATCATTGGCAAATATATTTTCCCTTAAACTTGGTTAGCTTTTCATTTAACTTATATTTTAATTAACCGTGCAGAAGCCTTTTAATTTGAAGTTCCATTTGTTTATTCTTTCTTTATGTCCCTTGTTCAAGGAGACATATCAGTAAAAATACTGCTGAGAGGAATATCTGAGATTTTCCTTCTTATGTTATCCTCTAGGACTTTTATGGTGTTGTGACTTATATTTAAGTATTTTATCCACCTTGAGTTTATTTTTTATATGATGTCAGTTGGTGGTCGAGTTTCATTCTTTTGTATGTAGCTGGCCAGATGTCCAAATATCATCTGTTGAAGAGGCTATTTTTATCCCATTTTATTCTTTTGCCCCTCTTGTCAAATATTAAGTGACCATAGAGACTTGGGTTTATTTCAGGGCTCTATATTCTGTTCCATTGATGTGTCTGTTCTTATGCCAGTGCCACACTGTTTTGATGAAAGTGGCCTTGTAATATAATTTGATATCAGGTACTGTGATCCCTCCCACTCTGTTCTTCTTTCCACTCTGCTCTTCTTTCTAGAAATTGCTGTGGCTATTCAGGATCATTTATGGTTCCAAATTTTTTTTGAAATGTTTGTTCTATATCTGCAAAATATATCATTGGTATTTTAACAGGGATTGTGTTAAATATATAAACTACTTTGTCTAGTATGGACATTTTGATGATGTTAATTCTTCCAATCCATGAACATGGTACACACTTTCATTTAGTAGAGTCTTCCTTAATGTCTTTCTTTAGCGTAGACTGCTTTTCTGAGTACAGATCTTTTGCCTCCTTGGTTAGGTTTATTCCTAGGTACTTTATTGTTCTTGTTGCTATAGCAGATGGGATTGTTTTCTTGATTTCTGCTTTTGATATTTCATTTTGGGTGTACAAAAATGCCTTCAACTTCTGTATGTTGACTTTGTATCCTGCTCTTTTACCAAATTAACTTGTTAGCTCGAGTAGGTTTTTGAAGGAGTCTATAGGGTGTTCCATGTACATTAACATGCCATCTAGAAACAATGATAGTTTTGTTTCCTTCTTTCCAATTTGGATGCCTTTTTATTTCTTTTTTCTTGTATGTTGGCTGTGGCTAGGACTTCCAGTACTATGTTGAATAGAAGTGGTGAAAGCAGTCATCTTTGTCTTGTTCTTGATCTTAATAGGAACTCTTAGTTTTTGCCTGTTGAGTTTGATGTTGGCTGTAGGTTTCACATATATGGCCTTTATTATGTTGAGGTATACTCCCTCTACACCCACTTGCTGAGTGTTTTTATCATAAATGAGTGCTGTAACTTACCGAATGCTTTCTCCACATCTATTGATATGAACATGTGATTTTTGTCTCTCCTTTTGTTTATGTGATATATTTCATTTATTGACTTGTGAAGTCGTGACATCCCTGAATCCCACTGGGATAAATCCCACTTGATCATGGTGTTTTATCTTTTGAAAGTATTCCTGGATGTGATTTGCTAATATTTTGTTGAGGATTTTAGCATCTATGTTCATCATGGTCATCAGTGATTTTGGCCTGTCATTTTCTTTCTTTCTTGTGTCTTTATCTGGTTTTAGGGTTAGGATGATGTAGGTTTCACAAAAAGAGTTTGGAAGTTTACCTTTTCTTAGTTTTTTGGAATGGGCTGAGAAGGACAGGGGTTAGACCTTTTCTTAATGTTTTGTAAAATTATCCTATGAAACCATCCACTCCAGGGCTTTTGTGTGCTGGGAGTTTTATGATTATTGCTTTGATTTCATCAGCTGTTATCTGTCTGTTCAGGCTTTTTGCTTCTTCATTCAGTTTTGGGGGATTATATTTTTCTAGAAATTTGTCCATTGCATCCAGGTTTTCAGAATTCTTGGCATACTGTTGTGTGTAGTAATTTCTTACAATCCTTTATGTTTCTGTAGTCTCAGATATAATCTCTCCTCCATCATTTCTGATTTTATTTATTTGGGTCCTCTCTCTTTCTTGATGGATTTGCCTAAAGGATTACTGATTTTGTTTACTTTTCAAAGAACCAGCTCCTGGATTTCTTGATCCTTTGAAATGTGTCTTTACTCTCTATGCTGTTTAATCCTGCTGTTATTTTGGTTATTTCCTTCCTACTCACTCTGAGTCTTATTTGTTGTTGTTCCTTCAGTTCTTGTAGATATAGTGTTAGGTTGTTTATTTGAAATGTTTCTATCTTTTTCAGATAGACCTGTATTATTATGAACTTCCATCTCAGGACTGCTTTCATTGTGTCCCATTAGTTTTGGACTATTGTGTGTTCATTTTCATTTGTTTCCAGAATCTTTCTGATTTCTTCCTTGATGTCATTATTAACCCATTCATTGTTTAAAGCATACTATTCAATTCCCATGAACTTGAATGTTTTTGGTTTTTTCCTTGAGGTCAGTTTATAATTTCAGCCACTTGTAGTCTGAGAAAATGCTTGCTATTATTTTAATTTTCTTGAATTTGTTGAGGCTAATTTTGCATCCTATCATGTGGTCTATCTTTGAAAATATTCCATGTGCATTTAAAAAGAATGTGTATGTTTCTTTTTGGGGATGGAAAGTTGTATATATCAGTTAAGTCCATTTCATTGAGGGCATTGTTCAATGCCACAATATCCTTATTGATATTTTGATTGGAAGTTCTATCCATTTTTGTCAGGAAGATGTTAAATAGCCTACTATAAGTATGTTGTTGTCTATATGTTTCTTGAAGTCCTCCAAGATTTTCCTTATATAGTTGGGTGTTCCTATGTTGGGTTTATATATATATTTATAATGCGTATGTCTTCTTGATGGATTTCTCCTTTGAGTATTATGAAGTGTCCTTCTGTGTTTCTTTTTATGGCCTTTGTTTTGAAGTCTATCTTGTATGATATAAACATTGCTATCCCGGCTTTTTTTTCCTACCCATTTGTTTGCGATACTTTTTTCCCAAACCTTCACTTTCCGTCTGTGTAGATTTTTGTTTGTTTGTTTGTTTGTTTTTTTCCTGAGGTGGATCTCTTCTAGGCAGCGCATGTGTGGGTCATGTTTTCTTATCCATTCAGCTACCCTATGTCTTTTGATTGGAGCATTTAATCCATTAACATTTAAGCTTATTATGGATAGGTACTTATTCATTTTTCCCTTTCTGTACCTATACCCTCTCTCGCTCTTTTTCTTCTTCTTCTTAAAGTGGTCCCTTTATCATTTCATGCAATGTTAGTTTGGTGGAGGTGTATTCTTTAAGCCTTCTGTTGTCTTGGAAACTCTTTATTTTGCCTTCCATATTAATTGAGAACATTGCTGGGTAGAGCGACTTCATTGTAGGCCTTTGTTTTTCATTATTTGGGATATTTATTGCCATTCCCTTCTGACTTGTATTGTTTCTGTGGATAAATCAGCTGCTACCCTTATCGGAGCTCCCTTTTTTTGTTATTTCCTGTTTTTCCCTTTGTGCCTTTAAGATTCTCTCTTTTCCTTTAACACTTGGCATTTTAATTATGATGTGTCTTGAAGTAGGACTCTTTGGTTCATCTTGATAGGGACCCTCTGTGTTTCCTGAATTTGCATGACTTTTCTCCTCTTCAAATTTGAGAAGTTTTCAGTCATTCTTTCTCAAATGGGGTTTCTATCCCTTGCTCCTTTTCTTCTCCTTCTGGTATTCTTAGGATACAAAAGTTGTTGCATTTCATGTTGTTTTGCAGTTCCCTTAAGCAATCTTCATATTTTTTTACTCTTTTTTCATGCAGCTGCTCTACCTGGGTATTTCTTTTTACTTTGTCTTGCGGGTCTCTAATTCGTTCCTCTGCTTCATCCAGCCTTCTTATAGTTCCTTCTAGTGTATTTTTTATTTCAGATATTGTATTCTTCATTTGTTCCTGGTTATTGTTTATAGTTCCTATTTCCTTTTTCATACTGGTGCACTTCCAACTCAGTTCTGTATAGTGGTCACTGAGTAACTAGAGCATCCTTTTAATCATTCTTTTGAATTCTATATCTGATAGTGCACTTCCTTTCATTTTATTTAGCTCTTTTACTTGGCAGTTTTCCATTCCTTTTGACTTCAAGTTCTTTCTTTGTCTCCCCATTTCAGGTGACTCTTTTTGTTTCTGTGATTCCAGATGCTCTGGTTTTCCAGCTGTCTTTATAGGGTGAACTTCTCTGGTAGGAGTTCTGTGGGATTCAGTGGTGTGGTCACTGTGATCACCTTGTGTGGATGCTCTAGGGTTGCCCTTTTTTTCCATTTTTGTGGGGTCTTTTGTTGTACTTGTTTTCTTCCTGTTGGTGGCTCCTTTGTTAGTGGGTTCTCTCCTCAAGCAGGTTTACTGATATTCACAACTCCCACCTTATCTTGCATTCTGTTGTACAGGTGTTGCTTAACAAAGCAGTATTATCAGGCCACCAAACCTATGCCAGCAGAATGAACCCCCTTACCATATAGCAGTCTCAATTGCAATAGACGTAAGATTAATAAATGTCAAGAGGGATTGCAGATATTATATGATATGAAGGAAATATGCGATGACTATAAGAATGGAAAATGTTGTTGTATGGTAAGAAGGAGAATTGATGAGAGTTGAGAAAGAATAGAAGCGAAGAAAGGGAGAGAGCAAAATTTACAATATAAATATAATGCAAAAGGGCTATGGGAACAGTGGAGGAAGAGTGTTCTCTGAGGTTTGAAGTAAAATAGAAAAGGTACTGGGCCAATGGGAACAAAATTGCAGAAGAACCAAAGCAGAGTCGATAGCAACGATAGTTGAGTAAAATTTAATGATGGTAGAATGGGAATAAGGATATTGTATAAAAGTTAAAAGTGAATGTGAGATAACTATAGAAAAGAAAATTGATTTTGAGAGGATGGAGGAAGCAAACTAATAAAAGTAAGGAATAAAGCTCAGGTTGAGAGAGGGGGAAAAGGGAGAGAGAGAAAAAAAAAGAAAAAAGGAAAGGAGAAAAAAGGGAGAGAGGAAACAATGAGGTAGAATTCCTTACTTAACTATTCAGGGGCAGGGCAAAGGTGAACTGGAGTAAGACAGTAGGAGAATATTCTATAGGATTTATGGTACTGATAAGTAGTGAACAAATAGATCTTTTGGAGAAGTACAGCAATAACCATGATCTTTCACCCAACTAGTCACTTTTTATAATAGGTAAAAAAGAGATAAGACTCTTATTAGAAGGGGAAAAGAATGTGAGCTGATTTTAGAAAGCAGAGTGTGTATGTGAGGTTTGATGGAGGAAAAATAGTGAGAGTAAGGGACAGACACTTAGCATAGTGTGTGAGAAAATAAAGTTAACCACCACAGTGATAAAACTCAGGTAGATGGCAAAATGTATTAAGACCAGAGAAGATTGTTGTGTATGATTTGGAATAACAATAATAAGATAAGAAATAGATAATCTGAATAAAAAGAATAAAAAGTAAAATACCAAGAGTGGTGTGTTATTGCAATATGAGTGAAATGAAAGAAGAAAAATTAAAATGTAACCTGAAAGGGAGAATAAAGAAAACAAATCAAACAATAAAATCCACAAAGAAACAAAACAAAATAAAACAAAACAAAAAAAGCAACACTAATTAAACAGAAAGAATAGAAATAAAAAAATAAAAACCATGCGAGTTCTGAAGGATAACAAAGTGAAACTTGTGTCAGCTCTTGGTTTCACCTTCTGAATTCTTTCTGGATTGCCTCTGATATTCTCACAGATCTAGGTCTTAATGTCTTACTCCTGGGGAAAAAAAAGCCTCCTGACTTTAAACCTGCCATTCAGGTTTTCCAGGTCTTCTTGGATCTTACAGGTAGACAGGTGGGCTGCACTCTATTTTTTTCCTTTCCTGTGGTTCCACAAGGATGGAGGTTGTTCTGGGTTACTATAATCACAGGTGCCCAGTTCTTGGCCTACACCTCAGAGTGCAGTGTAGTCCCTATTGTCCACTCTGTGCTTATGCACTAGGCCATCACCAATAACCCACCTCATTTTGCAACTTTTTGATCAGTCCCTGAGGTGCACTGAGTGGTAACAAATCACACCTCCCACCATGTTGGCCTGGGTGCTGCATGTGTGCAAAGTCCCTGCAGGGCAGCTTGGTTTCCCTACTGAAATGAATATCTCTGGGCGCTACCTGTCCGAGTCCCTGCTGCCCCCTTTTGATCAATCCATGAGGCATCCTCAGTGGGACCAAATTGTGCTTCCCCTTCTCCCTCTTTGCTGTCCTGGCTACTGTGGTGAGGACCCTTTGTGTGCAAGGTTTATGTGCATGCAAGGTCCTTGCACAGTGGTTTGGAACCTCTTTTGAAAGAAGATCCCTTGGGTGCAGTCTGCAGTTCCTATCAAGCTCTCAGTTTTACACACAGACCAAGTCTCTGACCAGTCCAGAGTCAATCTGTGTCATGTCCAGTCATGGCCCATCTCTTCTCCCAGCTCCTTGTATCAAGTTGCAACCTAAATTTCTCTGGTACTATCCTAGTCGATGACCAACCACCCCAGCCAGTGATCACAGTCCCAGTCTAGGTACACCACTGGCTATGTGTCTCTTACTGACTCTTTATCCCCTCAGCAACTTTTAAACATCCAGGACCCTCCTGGCATGGGTCTGGGGCTTCCCAGCTCTGTCAGGGGAAGGAGCCACTAAGTTGTAATCACTGACCTGGCTCTTCCCCAATGCTCTTTCAATAGCTGTGGTAGCTGAAGTCTCCTGCCCAAGGCCTGGGGACCTTCACATCAGCCTTTAAAATCTCCTTACCATCCATTTTTAAGTGTGCTCTGCAAACTTTGGCTTCCAAACTTCATATCAGCTGGGATTCTGTTGGCCGTTCACTCTGTTTTTCAGAAGATTGAATGGATGTCCCAGTTGGGTGCACGAGCAAGTGGGTTCAGCCCCCACCTACCTGCCACCATCTTCCCCTTCACATTTCATTTTAGAAGCAGTGAGCTTCCCTCAGTGAAGTAGAAGTACCATATCATATGACAGTCTCTGATGCCCATAACTATCTACTCCTTCAGTTGATATACTGTTCTTCAAGTATTAGAGTGTTACCAGAAAAGGAGAAAAGGGTCCTAAATGAGGAGATAGCAAGTGAAGATTAACCTCACCCTCTTTACAATGTTTCAATTCTGCATCACAGCCAAATACACACACACACACACACACACACACACGCACACACAAGTGTGTGTGTGTGTGTAAATATATACTCGGAATGATGTCACTTCAGCTCATAAAATTGAGTGAATTTAAAGTCAGTGACCTTGAAAGTCAAATTGCATTCCCAGGTGATATCAAACAGTGGACAATGCTTCCTTTGTAGGAGCAGTCCAAAAAAATCCAGTTCTTTGGGTTGTAGAGTGAATCTTTAAGTACAACAAGAATTTCATGAATTGCTACCATTCTACGAATCAATTCAGAACAGTTTTATAATTTATTGTGTAAAATATATATTTTATACAGCAAAAATTTAAATGCAATCCGACCAACAGTCAACATAATCCATATCAAAGAATAGGGCAAACTCATTTGGATGCCTCCCAATGCGGTAAAGTGGCATGCCTGAAAATGAACAAACTCACCTTCTTATCTCTTTGAACATCTCTAGAGCATTTATGTGATTTGGAGTTATTTTATTTTGTCTCCATCATATTAAATCCAGAAACTAGCTTACCAGAATGTTTATTTTCACAACATAGGAAAATACATTGTACTCAAGCTTTGTGATTCTGAATGCATTTCTAGTTTAATAACTAAAGTGATTTAGGTCCTATTTCTAATTATAGCATATCAAGGCCATAACTTGGCAATAATATTTTCCCATTATATATACAAAGGCTTTGCAAATGAATGGAAACTTAATTGCATTCCTTCTGTTTAACAGAATGTTCTGTATGTATATGTGTACTGAAAGCTTCAGAAAATTTCTCATAGTGTTTGAAAAGGCAAGGATATATTTGATGCATTAATTGTCTTCTAGATAGCATAAGGCAAAGTTGTATACAAATCAAACATAGCACCTTGGCATATCCCCTGTGTTGAAATTTCATTTTTATTTTTCTGAGTACAGATTTACAATTTTCTGAAAGTAGTTTCATTATTTTATTGCCAGTTCTAGATCTGTATTTATGACACAGTCATTAATACCCTGGATTCTGAATCCTCAAATATACCTTGTATGTTTGGGCGGCATGCATGAAATAGAAGTGTTCAGAACAGACCTCCCCAAGATGTGTTACTTTGGCATGTGAATTATTTTGAGTGGAAGGCAATCAAAATCTGGGGACTCAAGAGAAAAGTCTACCTCTTCCATAAATAATTTAAATTAGGAGGTTTGCCCATAATAAGAATTATGAAGGAAGCCCTCACTGGGTAGCTCAGTTGGTTGGAGTGTTGGCCCACTATGCCAAGATTGTGGGCTCAATCCTTAGTCAGGGCACATAAAAGGAAGAACCAATTAGTGGTTCCTCCTTGAATAAGTTGTACAAACCAATCTCTCTCTCTCTCTCTCCCCTCCCTCTCCCTCCTTCCCTCCCTTTCTCTCTCTCCTGAAATAAATTTTTTAAAAATTAAAAAACAATTATAAAGAAGACCAAGATTTTCCCACCCAAAAATGTGCCTTTTGGCATATAGATTTTAAACCGGTTACGAAGAAACTCTTAAATGCTCAGAAGGAAACTTGACCATCCCCATCCGCGCCTAAAGGAATTCAGATATACAAATCTGCCTCAGGAAGGGAAACTTAGCATAATCACCTTAGTACAGGTGAGAAATTAGCACATTTATAACATACAGGAAGGAATCTAGAAAAGCCTGTTTCCCTCTGTGTCCCATTGTTTCAGGGTTTCCCAGTGAGAATTGAGGCAGACAACAGTCAGCAATGAGGAAACTCCAGAGGCACCCCAGGAGTAGGACAAAGCACATCAATACAGAACAGATACCCTTTTCTAAGATGGGTTGCCACACTTTCTGAAAAAGTGCTGAATTATGATGAATCTTTTTGTTTATTTGTTTTAAGATTTTATTTATTTATTTTTGGAAAGAGGAGAAGGGAGGGAGAAAGAGAGGGAGAGAAACATCAATGTGTGATTGCCTCTCGCAGGCTCCCCACTGGGAACCTGCCCTGCAGCCCAGGCATGTGCCCTGACTGGGAATCAAACCAGCGACCCTTTGGTTCGCAGGCCAGCAGTCAATTCACTGAGCCACACCAGCTAGGGCTCATGATGAATCTTGACTACACCTGCTCAGAAGATGTTCCTGTGATCACTGCATGACCCCTGCTTCATTACAATAGAATTATAATATACTAGTATTGCAGTCCCCCACCTGCCCAAGGGACAATCAAGAAAAATCATGGGAGATTACATGTGCAGTAGCTTAAAAGAAATATAACTATTCACACATGGAAAATAAAAGCCCGCCAAAACTAACCAGGAAATATCTGCCCTATTTTATGTTGATTTGATTAATTGAGTAGCTGGGGGAACCTAGAAGGGTAGAGGAAAATTTCTTCCCCTCTTCCCAAAAAATCAAACTACATTTGATTGAGATGTTGAAGGGACCAAAGCTTTGCCACCTGGAAGCTTCCTTTTTGGGATATTGGCTCTAATCTGTCTATTAAGAAGCAAGTCTCAGAGAGAACCTTTGGCCCTATTCTATTTCCTGCCCAAGAGATTCAGAGAAACCTGCTTCAGAAAGATCTTAGGATGCCACTTTAGCCAAACTTGAATTAAGTATGTCAAACAAGTGGGCTTCAGGCAGGGGCCAGTTAGCAGATAAACCCTGTGTCCCATTGTTTCTGAGTTGCCTAGCAAGAATTTTCCTCCCATGTATGTTCCCTCTTCCTCGACTACCTGTAAGTGGTCCATTGTCACTTCTGAAATCTAATACCTGTTCCCTGATTTTCTCTTTTGTCCAAAAATGTCTTATATACCCAGTGGTTGCCTCTCTGTCTTTGAAATTTTCATATCTATGAGATTTCCCCATGCACATATAATAAAAACTTGACTCTCTCCTATTAATCTGTCTCTGTGAATTTGAGTATCAGCCCAGCCAGAAGAACTTGGAAGGTGGAAAGAAAAGTATTATTTTTTAGCCCTCAAAAATGTTAAAGATAAAACTGAAATTTCTGTTGACTAAATTTTTCTTTTTGAAAATCTAAAGGAAATAAAATTACACAAAAATGTACTTTATCATGTCTCATGTTATAAAGGTATTTATCTGTATTATGTCTGTGTCACTAATGGATATACAACCCAAAGACACAAATTTAATCAAGCACCTTCTTTCCAACTACTTAGTTTAAAAATTGTTTCCATACTCAGATTGCTTAAAATTAAACTAAAAGTCACTACTGACTCAGGATGTTCTGTAGAGTCAGTCCAAGAGCCACAATATTAGATTTGCAACTTCATAAAGCTGTTAACATAATCTTCTGAAATACTAACTTAAAAAATGGAGCATGGGCTCTGCCTGGGTAGCTCAGTCGGTTAGAGTATCATCCTCATACCCCGAGGGTGCAGGTTTGATTCCCAGTCAGGACACATGCAAGAATCAACCAATGAATGCCTAAATTAAGTGCAACAACACATCTATGCTTCTCTCCCTCTCTCTCTCTAAAAATCAATAAGTAAAAACTTAAAAACCTGAGCATGACTCAACTGCCTGAAAAATTTGTGTTGCTATATTTGCTGATTCTTCATGAAAGGAAGCACTTTCTGGTATAATATCATCAGAAGCAATTTGTCACAGTAGGTATATGCTGTTTACCTACAATTTTAGGGCTATTAAACATTAGAATGTAGTAGTGAAGGAGATTCCCTTCCCACCCCTAAAACTCTTAAAATTTAAAGTTTGTACATGTTTGAAACAACTAGGTGCACCTTTCCTGCAGGCAATGGTATGCACATATTAATACATTTTGCTTCAAATCTCATGAACAAGTCTTATAAGGAAATATTTATGACCCATTTCGAAGGTTATTATCTTTTGGTTAAGGAGAAGCAAGGGGTAGGATATGCTTTGGAAAACCATCTATATCTATATATTTTAGTGATTTTAATTTTAAATCTCTTATTCTATGTAATCAGAACAAAAAAATCATTATTTATCCATGCATCTATCAAGAACTGGATATTCCTTCTTAATTTTGTCTTCAGTCACATAAAGTGGCATGATCTACTGGAACACTAACCATCCACGATGAAATGATCTTCAAAAGAATGATCTTCAAAAGAATGATTTATAAATATCAGGAGTGTTACAAAATAAGCAGAGCTAAAATTATGAGTAAAGTTACTTTTGCCACTGCCATTATCAAAGGAACAGGAGATTTCACATAAATGTGGAATACTAAATAGTTGGTAGACAGTAAACTTACCTGAAGTGCCCTAAGACCACCAAAAAATCTTGCAAAAACCATTGTTAGAAAAAGGTGATGTTGGGTTAGCAGGTGAGAGACAGAATATCTTGTTAGCTAACAGTGATAGTGCAATCTGGTAGTATTTCTTGCCAGGAAGAAAAATGTTAAAGATAATAAACCTTATCTCTCCGAAGAAAATTCACTTAATGATTTAGATGGAAAAAAGGGACAATTTATCTATCTAATGGACAATTTCTTTAAAAATTAAAGCTAAGAAGTATATGTTCCTATAAGACATTATGAGGGTTACTTTATGTGTCAACCTGGCTAAGGTACAGTACCCAGCTATTTAATCAAACACTAATCTAGGTGTTACTGTGAAGGTGCTTTGTAGACATGGTTATTATGTACAGTCAGTTGATTTTAGGTGAAGGAGATTACCCTTGATAATGTGGGTAGGCTTCATGTATTCCTTTTAAAAAAACCTTAAGAGCAGATAGTGAAAGTGGTCCAGTAAGAAGAAATTCTGTCTCAAGACCACAGCATCAACTCCTTCCTGAGTATATGCCTGCTCACCTGACTTACATATTTCAGACATGCCAACTTCCCAAATTATGTGAGTCAGTTACTCAAACTTCTGCCTCTCCCTTGGTCTCTCCACACACATGTACACATACATGCCCACACCCATATAAGTTCAATTCCTTTCTTTGGAGAACCCTGACTGATATAGATATGCACACCCACACACACATACATACACACATACACAATCTTTAACATTTTCACAAATGGAAAAGACAGACTCATTTTTTAAAATTATCTGCTGATTGAAATGTCTTGTGCTTCATAACATGGGTCAGTATACAGAGGTCAAAATTGAGATTGACCCCTCTAAACATGACACTGATTTAAAGAAAACTGGAATTTTTGTTATAAAATAATGGCTTCATAGTTGTTTATACAGGTCCAAAAAAGAAACCTATCTAAGGAACAAACAATTTTGTGAGTGACCTCATCAGTGTCCTTATACTATTGGAGCCTTGAACAAACTGAAGAATATGTTACTTCACATCTCCTAAGGTCTTTAGAAATAATACACAGAAAAATAATAATTAAAAAAAACGACTACTCCAATGCACCACCAACAAAAACACAACAAATTCATCCAATTTCCTGTGAAAACTATTCTTTCAAACCAGGATATAATAATCAGATCTATGTAGTAGAGAAAGAAAAACCATGACATCAATAAAATTCTCTTTATGGTTTTAAAAAATAAAAATGGCTATTTGAATAAGGAGGTTAATATCTTTTTAGACAGATACTAGAGTCAAACAGTGTGCTAAATTGCATCTTTGAGAGATTGAAAGGAAATCCAATTTGTCTATTTCCTTCTCTTTAAACATTTGATCTGCATTCTAAGACATAGTTTTATATCTGAAATTCTTCCATTCAATTTTTTCTAAATATTCACATGCTTTCTATAACTTAGATTAGAAAAGTTTTTCTACCATTGTTCCTTGCGTTCTTTTATGTTAGAAAGGCAAGTACATGAGTGATACTTGAAATTATGACTGATATATAGCATCTCTTTTTTTAGAGATACTTCTCAAGAACTGAGGTCATCTCTTTGGGAAAATATACCACCATTTCCATGGGACAAACAAATTTAAGGCAACTAAGAAAAATATACAAATATTTTTCTTTTATATTAGATAATTTTCTTCTAGGATTCAGAAAAAGGCAGACTATTTTTAAAGTAATGAATATTCAATAGGGTATTCAGCTGGTACAGTATTCTAAGTGTTACTGACTCAAAAACAAACAAGCAAAAAACACCCAGAAAGCATTAAAACCCCATGCAACCAGCTACCGTAGCACTACTTTTAAAAGTGTTTTTCAAATTCAACTATAAAATAATTCCTTTCTTATTTTCTAAGACAAAACATACCCCTTCTTTTTTCCCTTGGGAAATGGTTTGAGCAGTACAATTACTTTGCTTTTTTCTCTTCATGAAGGAAGGCAGGCTGAGATAATATGACTTTCAAATCCAAAGAGAAGAATAAACAAGTACAGTATTACGATGTTTAAGAAATATGTCTAGTCATAGTCATAACCAAGGGTCTTTCTTTTTATTCTTCTCCTCTAAAGAACCTAAGAAAAAACTCAAATATTTTTAAAAATTCATAATCAGTAAAATATTGATTGTCCAGAATCCCCATTTGGTTTTAAACTCTTATTATTACTAAATATGCATTTCAAATTAATATGTTAAATATAGATACTGTTTAGAAAATAGTAAATACAATTTTATTGTTTCTAATAATTAAGGCTCATGCTAATGAATTAGAGGTGTATTTCACAGAATATGAGCTTGTGCTCCTACCTGCCTATTATGCTTTGTGAGTTATTTCTGTCTCCTCCAGGATTCACTACTTTCAATAAGAAAATTCACTACGATGTCCCTTTTCCAACAAAGAGCTTGCCCATAATAGTATAATTTCCCGTTCCTCATTTGCAACTTCTCTTTTGCTAATGGTTTTAGACATCAGATAAGGAAGCCTTTAACTCATTTTAAAATAAGGCAAAAGACTCTAAACAAGGGTTTAAAGAAATTATTTATTTATAAAATGCATAAGTTTCAGGGCATCTGTAATATATTGTAAATCGCAGGTATCCATAATCTTTCTGTAATGGTTACTGCTCCCCAATTTTGCTCACTCCTGAACATTATCATTTTGATTGAAAACATTAGTTATGGTCAGTGTCTGCATATTTTTGCTTGTAAGTGACAAAAGACTCAACTTAAATGGAATTTTAAAAAAGAAAACAATGTATTGTTTCAAATTACTGAAAATTTGGAGGTGGGATAGCTAGCTCAATCAGCTAAAATGATAGCACCTAAAATGTAGTTCTCTTCATTTTTCTGCTGTACATTCCATAAAAATTTTTATACTTGGATTCTATACTAAAACTTCTGTATCTGTCAAATCCAGACTCTTGCCTTAGAGCCACAAAATTGCTGCATCCACTTCAAGGCTCATATCATTCTACAAGCTATTGAAGGTAAAAAAAAAAAAAAAGTCCTTTGAGGTAGAAATTGTGCTACTTCCAATTGACCTGAATTACCTTCCCTGGAACCAATCACTAAGACCTAGAAAATTGTGTATGCTGACTGGTTTAAGCCAATCAGAATTCTGAAAGAAGTAGTCATACACAAATCTCTTGGCTTATAATGGATGAAAGTATTGTTTATGGGAGGAAAGGGAAACATTCAATTGCCCTGATGAGGTTCTGAAATGTGTTTATAACAATGTGTAAAGAGGTTCTGAAGATAAACTATTAAGTAAGAAATGTACAAGTTCTCTACAAAGCTAACTTGGACTTGAAAATGATAATGAAAACAAAAGTTTACATTCAGTATAAGGATTCATAAATTCTAATAAGATCCCAACTGATACCACAGAAATACAAAGGACTGTAAGAAATTACTACTATAATTTCCTGGGCTGTCAAAAGACTGTATTAAATTATTATTATATGCCAAGAAATTGGAAAACTTGGGTGAAATGGACAAATTCTTGGAAAAATGTAATCTTCTGAAACTGAATGAAGAAGAAGCAGAAAGCCTGAACAAACTGGTAGCAGCTGGGGAAATCGAACACTAATCAAAAACCTCCCAGGACATAAAAGTCCAAGACTAGATGGTTTCCCAGGAGAAGTCTACAAAACATTTAAAGGAAGAGCTAACCCCTTTCCTTGTCAGACAATTCCAAAAACTCCAAAAAGAAGGATGACTCCCAAACTCTTTTTATGAAACCAGAATCATCATAATCCCAAAACCAGATAAAGACAAAACAAGGAAATAAAACAACAGGCCAATATTGCTGATGAACATAGAGCTAAAATCCTCAACAAAATATTGGCAAACCGCACCCAGAAATACATTATAAAGATCATGCACCCTGATCAAATGGGACTCACCTCAGGGATGCAAGGATGGTACAATATTTGCAAATCAATCAATGTAATACTTCACATAAAGAAAAGGAAAGACAGAAATCATATGATCATACCAACAGATGTGGAAAAAGCATTTGATAAGGTCCAGCACCCATTTATGAACAAAACCCTCAAAAAAGTTGGAGTAGAGAGAGCATACCTTAACATAATAAAGGCTGTATATGAGAAACCTACAACCAACATCAAAACCAATGGGAAAAAACTAAAATCTTTCCCATTAAGATCAGGAGCAAAACAAGGGTGTCTGCTTTCACCACTCCTATTCAACAAAGTATTGGAGGTACTAGCCACAGCAATCAGACAAGAAAAAGAAATAAAAGGCATCCAAATAAGAAAGGAGGAAGTAACACTATCATTTTCTGCAGATGATATAATTGTGTACATAGAAAATCCCATAGACTCCATTAAAAACTACTTGATCTAATAAGTGAATTTCGGAAAACAGCTGGATACAAAGTCAATATTCAGAAACTGAAGGCATTTTTACTGAAGGCATTTCATTTACCAAAGAAATATCAGAATCAGAAATCAAGGAAAAAATTTCAGTCACTATACCAACAACAACAACAACAAAAAAATAAAGTACCTAGGAATAAACTTAACCAAGGAAGTAAAAGACCTATGCTCAGAAAACTACACAACATTGAAGAAAGAAATTAAGGAAGATACAGAAAAAGGGAAGCATATCCCATGTTCATGGATTGGAAGAATTAATATCATCAAAATTCCCCTACTTTCTTTGGGATTTACAGATTGAATGCAATGCCTATTAAAATGCCATATTTCACGGATACAGAACAAAAAATTAAAAAATTTATATGAAACCATACACTACCCCAAATAGCCACAGCAATTTTGAGAAAGAAGAACAAAGTCAGAGGGATCACAATACCCCATATCAAACTATATTACAAGGCCACTGTAATCAAGACAGCCTGGTACTGGCATAAGAACAGACACAAAAATCAACGGAACAGAATAGAGAACCCAAAAATAAACCCATACCTCTGTGGTCAATTGTTAGTCAACAAAGGAGGCAGAAGCATAAAATTGAGTAAAAACAGCCTTTTCAACAAATGGTGTTCGGAGATCTGGACATCTACATGCAAAAAAGAAAAAAGAAAAAGAAAAGAAACTCGACCATCAACTTAAAACATACACAAAAATAAACTCAAGGTGGATAAAAGACTTAAACATAAGTCACAAAACTATAAAAGTCCTAGAGGAGAACATAGGCAGATATTCCATGCAGCAATATTTTCACCGATATGTCCCCTACAGCAAGGGACATAAAAGAAAGAATAAACAAATGGGACGTCATCAACTTAAAAACTTCTGAATGGCTAAAGAAAATATCAGGAAAATCTAAAGGGAGCCAACCATATGGGAAAATATATCTGTTAATGATACATCTGACAAGAGTTTGATTTCCAAAATGTATAAAGAACTCACATGACTCCCCTCTAGGGAGACAAGCAACCCAGTTAAGAAATGGGCAAAGGACCTGAACAGACACTTCTCCAAGGAGAGCATAAGGAGGGTCCAGAAACATATGAACAGATGCTCAACATCACTAGCCATCAGAGAGATACAAATTAAAACCACAATGAGATACCACTTCACACCGGTCAGAATGGCCATCATAACAAAATCAAGAAA
The DNA here is from genome assembly GCA_004026545.1 of Mormoops blainvillei. Taxonomy (NCBI): domain Eukaryota; kingdom Metazoa; phylum Chordata; class Mammalia; order Chiroptera; family Mormoopidae; genus Mormoops; species Mormoops blainvillei. Next base: position 44,762 of record PVJD01011597.1, read on the forward strand.
CAACAAGTGCTGACAAGGCTGTGCAGAAAGCGGAACTCTAGTACACTGTTGGTGGGAAGGCAGACTGGTACAGCCACTATGAAAAATAGTACAGAATTACCTCAGAAAACTAAAAAAGGACATGCCTTTTGACCCAGCAATTTCACTGTTGTGATAATACCCTAAAAATCCAGAAACACCAATTCAAAAGAACCTATGTACCCCAATGTTCATAGCAGCACAATTTACAATAGCCAAGTGTTGGAAGCAACCTAGGTGCCCATCGGCAAATGAGTGGATCAAAAAAATGTGCTACATTTACACAATGGAATACTACACAGTAGAAAGAAAAAAGGAGCTCTTATCATTCACAACAGCATGGATGGATCCGGAGAGCATTATGCTAAGTGAAATAAGTCAGGCGGTAAAAGAAAATACCATATGCTTTCACCTATAAGTGGATATTAATCAAGAGA
>PVJD01011598.1:0-45186 GCA_004026545.1 Mormoops blainvillei
GAGTTCTCTGAGCATCCTTATCACCGGTGTTTGGAACTCTGCATCTGATAGGTTAGCTAACTCCATTTTGCTGAGTTCTTTTTCTGGGGTTTTGTTCTGTTCTTTCATTTAGACCATATTTCTTTGTCTCCTTAATTTAGCAACCTATCTGTGTTTGTTTCTGTGTATTAGGTAGAGCTGCTTTGAGTCCCTGTCTTAGCGCACCTGTTACATTGTAAGGGGTAGAGACTTAGGTATTCTCCAGGGCAGGGGAACCCATTTAGCCACTGTGTACCACTGTATGTGGGGGAAGGGTCTGAGAAGGAATAATGCCACTTGCCCAGCCATTGCCCTGTTTCCACTCACTTCACCTACTTCCCATATGTGACTGGCACCCCTCTAACTGTTGGCCTGGTGGTTGTTCCCAGGATGTGTGTTTGTGTACATTCTAGGACTATGGTGGCTCTTTAAACATACCCTCCTGAGAGACCAGCAGTTTCTCCCACTGCCCCAACCCCCGCTGGTCTTTATAGCCAGAAGTTATGAGGTTTTATTTTTCTGGCACTGGAACCTTGGGCTGCATGGTCTGGCCTGGGGTTGCAATCACTTGCTCCCTAGGTGTCCCTCCTAGTTTTCATCTGCCACACATGAATGTGGGACTACCTGTTCCACTGGCCACTGCCACTGCCACCTCGCTGCTGCCACCACACCACATCCTCTCCACCCCAACTCCCCATCTTTGACCCTCCTGCCAGTCTAGATGAATAATTCTTCTTTAAATCCTTAGTTGTTTGACTTCCATACAGTTTGATTATCCGGTAGTTCTGGTTGTTTTCTGTCTTGAGGTAAGTTGTGCTCCTTCTTATGGTTGTGAGAGAGGGCAAAGCATGTCTACCTATGCCTCCATCTTGGCCAGAAAGTCACCAGGGGAAATATCAAAAAATATTTTTTAAATACCCTTGTGGCATAAATAATCTTTCCATGTAAGTGACTTTATCATTTTAAATAGCTATGTCTTATATATCATTGATTTTATATTAAATGAAAGATTTTAGGATATCGGGGCAAAAGCTGCATGGGCAATGTTTATAATCAACTCTTTGTAACCTACTTTATTCCTGAAATGTCCTACTGGAAAGGGATTAATCCTGGCGTGTATACAAAACTGCATTTCAAGAAACAGTGACTATTGTCCTGGAGGTACAAACCTGAGTCAGCATCTTCCAGTCCTGACTGATAATTTTTTTATCCTGTCCGTGTTTATCTTCTCCCCTCGGAGCAGCTGAGGGACACACACTTTATATTAAGGTAGAAAAGGAGTAATGCTTTTCTTAGTATCTGAGTTCAGCAGCAAAAAGTCTGCAATTATAGCAAAAAGAGCAAGGAAGATGAAGAAAAAACAAGAAGCTTGCCCTAGTTTCACTTAGAAGCATGCAACTTGTGTTCATTATTTCATGAAAAGAGACAGGTGAAGTGCACCCTCTCTATGCAGTCTCTTGAGGGAGAATGATAAATCCAGTATATATGACAGGCCAGCAGGGCATTTGGAGCTAAAGACTCAGAGTTATCTGAAATGAAATAACGACTTAAGTATTAATGAGTTGTTGATCTTAGAAGAGGTCTAATTTCACAGAATTTCTTTTAAAAGAAAGGAAGTTATCATAGCCTTGTATCTCATCCAGGTTAATTTTTTTTCTCTTTATGACTTTTTTTGTTCTACAGAGTATTTGAGTTAGTTATATACAAAAATGAATAAGACATACAAACACTCATACATGTGTTTTTCTTCTATAGGATACTTGGCTTATAATATATTGTGGCATGGTTATTCCCAATAGGCTGGATGTTATTACAATTTTATCATTTTAAGCATGTATGATAAGCATACCTAAGTGAAAGTTTTAAGGTATCTTATTTTACTTACACTTAAGTATGTAAAATATAAAAAATATTCTTTTTTAGATTATTTGCAAGTAATTTTTCATAATAAAATTTGGGCTCACAGTTTTGAATTCAGTGAGTTCAACCCTGTCAGAAGTTTACTGTTATCATTTCTATCCACATGGTTTCTCAGGTAGTGATGTCCCTGGGCTATCCTGACTCCCTGGTGTGGTAGCCAGCCTCCTGGTACGCACACTCTTGTAAAGTGCTGCCAATGTCACTAGGGTTGAACTTTGTGAATGGTAAAATATAACAGAAATGATAGTATGTCACTTTTAAGATCAGTTTATAAAAGGCAGTGTGACTGTTTTGTTGGCTCTCTCCTGCACTTCCTCTTTGGGATCGCTAGCGCTGGGGAATCCGGTCCTGAGTAGCAGCCTACGTAGAGAGAGACTGAAGTCTCGGACCCACAGCCATGTGAAGAGCTCGGTTGGAAGTGGGTCCTCCAGCCTCAGTCAAGCCCTCAGAAACTGTAACTCCAGGTTACACCGGATTGAACCTCGTGGAGGCTGAACCCAGAGCCACACTGCTTCACTATGGCTTTCCTGGGCCCTGGGCACTTTCGTTCGCTTTTAATTTGGTCTTTGTTGGCTCCTTTCTCTATTAAGTTGTATCTATATGTGTATCTGTATCTCACATTTGGATGGGACACGGTGGGGGCGGGGGGAGATTGAGAGATCCCTGCACAAAAGTATGTATTACATTTGTCTTATCACCTGACATAATTGTTCAAAACAATATTTAGCCATATATAGTGACTGCGTTGTTATAAAAATGAATGAATATATTAATATATATTACAATTTTTATCTGACCTAACAGTTCATGTTTTCTTCTAATTTTAAAATAAATTAAAATATCCATGTGACCTAAGTAAAAGTATTGTGGCCCCCAGCCCACTGCGTACTAACAGATAAATATACCCTGCCTGATCTACAGCAGCTAAGATACTCCTGGCTTCTCTATCCTCAAAAACCGTGTGAGAAAAATACAAAATTGTGGTTTCACTGGGCTAATTTGTGTCCAGCAACTAGAACACTGGGCGATATTTTTCACTCTATATTTAAATAAAAATGGTTTCGTTTTCCAATTCAGTCATAAAATAGGAAGAAATAGATTGAAAAAGAACATTCAGGATTTATTGTAAGTTTGCAGTTTCCTATTTCTTTGAGGACTATTTTCCTCTTCTATAGAAAATTGTTGAAAGTTACTTTGTAAATTCTATAAACCTTGGGTGGGGCATTTTTGAAAGCATGCCACTTCCTATAATTTTACTTCCACACTTCGCCCCAAGTCTCTGAGCTGTTCTACAATAAAAGCTCGTCCACCCTGTTTGTTAATTTTCAAGGATTATTTTTTTGTCAGGGTTGGTCGGGGGGTCGCATCCAGAGACTGCAAGCCAAATCCAGCCTGCAGCCTATTTTTATAAATAAAGTTTTATTGAAAAACACTCACATTTATTTTAGGTACTGCATATAGCTCCTATCACTGAAAAAGGGGTGAACACCCCAAAAGGAATCTATTTATTACAAAATTATGTATTTATTCTTATATGCTTAAACTTCAGTCACCTTCAAAGTACTTTCCATTTGATGCAATATACCTATTGAGACACTTTTTTCCCCTCCAAAACAGTCCTTGAACTCATCAATTTTGATGCCTTTTAGTACTTCTGTCTTTTTTAGTTTCACCTCTTCTACGTGGGCAAAACACTTCCCTTTAAGGACTCTTTTTTTATTCAGAAAAAATTTTTAAAAACTCACTTAGGACAAGATCAGATGAATAGGGAGGGTGGGGCACAGGGGTCAAGCTGTTTTTGGCCAGAAACTGCTGAACACTCAGCAGCGTCAGTAGGCACGCTCCTAAATCACCCATCATGAAATGGGCAAACCCGCTGAAAGATTCTCCAAAACAGAAGTCACTGAGGTCAAATGTGGCCTCTCACAACAACGCCAGCTGGCGCACTGATACAGCTGGGTTCCTAGGACACTCACCTAGCTGGGGAAGCTTGTACTACAAGGGCCCCAGCCTCCGGAAGATAATTCTGTTTTGTTTCTTGCGTTTTGGGGGGATTCCCCTCTCATATAAACAAAGCATTTAATAATTGAGACCTCATGACCTACAAAGTGCAGGTATATATTATCTGGCTCTTTTCAGAAACATGGTTTCTATATACTTGGTCTAAGCCAAGTGTAAAAAATTCTGTAGCGAATTTAATTTGCTCATGTTGAAATCATACAAATATTGTAAAACAATGTCAGTGAAATTCTATGGAAACATATTAATAAAAATTATGTTGCTTGTTCCTTTATTTCTCCCATCTAAAGCTAATAACTCAACATTTCAAAGTATAATAAAAATCAGCTATGATCAAGGTTTCCAAGCTATGATTTTTATTGTAACTTTGGAGAATTTTGTTCTTATTCTTGTTTTTAGTTTGTTTCATTTTGGAATACATGATGACCCAAGTTTTAGTAAAACTTTTACATCACTGAAATGGCCCCAAGGATATTAAACAGTTGGTTATTTTCTCTTTGAAGAGCCATTCCTCAAAACATTTTAATGCTGGCCTTCATAACTACAATAGCGTTCCTTTAAATGTTTGGTATGTGGCATAAATAATAGATTAAAAATTTCTATAGCAAAAGTTACATTTGAACCTTAAAAATACCATCTTTATCAGGGAAAAACTCACCTAAATGTATTTATTCCATAAAATTTAAACTTTATATTTCTTGGATCTATGGAACATTTGAGTGATGACATCCATGGGTTTTATGAACTTGGGATATTAATATGGGGTGAGCACACTGTGCACTTAATGTGATTATATAAATAATTCAACTTCTAAATAAACTACATAAGTGTATGACTTCCAAATGAGATGTAGGACTCTGAGGTATTTGCCCTTTTTATTACTAATTCTAAAGTAGAGGTTAATTATAATTACTTCAGATTATATTTTATTCTTATTTTAGTGTCCTAATTAATATACACCCATAATAGCAGTCTAATTTACCTTTAAATATTTTAATTCTATCCAAAGTTTCAAAATTAATTACACCGTAATAAGTACATAAATAAATCACAACAGCAAAACACTCTTCAAATATACATGATCCATGTACGTGAGAGCATGCATTCTCCTACAGGAGATGACATGCGTGCTATTCTGTGGGGTAAAAAGGAAAAACCATGTTTTCAATGAATATTTATAAAACTATGTTTTTTCCACAATCATTTATTCAGAAAGCATTTTAATGTTTGAAAGGGCTGAGCTGCAATACAACACCCTGCAAATTATGGTATAAAATACAAGAGCACTTATTGTTTACTGAGGAGATAGAGAGACAGGGATTCCAGGCTATACAGAGGTTCAGACGTGTCCCCAGGAACTTCAGCTGTTTCCAGCTTTCTGCTCTTTCCATCTCAGTGTCATGACTTCAGTCTTTATAACAGTTCAAGATTATCAGTGAGACTTTCTCAGAAACCTTCAGGCATTCTTTCCCGTTCTTCGACTGGATCAGAGTCACATGGTCCCCCTTGCTGGTGGATGCTGGGCAAAAGCATAGCTGGAAAAAGGGAATGCCATTAACATGACTGGCTCAGATTGATAAGGGTTATGTTGGAAATCTCAGTACATTTTTTACCTAAATATATTTGGGTTCTATTAGTAAAAAGACAGTATTTGGGAGGAGATGGGGCTGGGGAAAGGACAGCTAGCTACAGATTAGTCAATACGCTATGCCTGCAACAGAAATACAAGAGAATAGAAAACGTACAATTTTTACTTTCTTTGGAGCTTTAATATGAAGTATTATAATATTTAGTGAAATCTAAGATCACAAAACTGAGGCTAACATTTGCAGAAATTGAGTATACTTAGACATTACATTTTAAAGTACCCAATTCCCTTCAAGTTCCTTAATGGAAAATAATAATAATAGATAGAATGCCCATTATTTATCAGTTCTCATTTAAAGAGCAAACATATTCTCAAACTAATACTTTTTCATATACTCTGAGAAAGATGGCTATACTTCTATTAAAAATTTACTTAATTTTTAACTATAATTTTCTATAATAAATATGATTTTTAAATCAGGTGAGAGAGGTTAAGTCCTGTGTTTCATTTTGTTTTTTTTTCTTTTTTTTGCTTGCTAAATAAACTTACTCAGCAAGTCTCTGTGCTAGAAGATAAAAATAATGAATACTTCATTCTAATAAAATGTTAAAAATTTCAATGGCTTTTAAATAGCACCAGCTTTTGGCTCAAATCCCAGAAGTTTCTTAAGATTCTAGCCAATAAAATCAGATTAAAATTGTGAGGAAGGATGGAGGGTAATGGAATAATAAAATGCTTTGCTATTATAAACCTTTGGATTTGATGGATAAATACATTATCTTTAGTTATGTGTAGTACTATGATGCTTTTTTAAAACATTTAATTATGACTATTAAAAAGAAAACAAACAAAAAAAACACACCTGACTTCTAAAAGAAAATGGTTTAAACCCAGATGAAATAAAATAGAAAAGAAAATAATTAGCAAAATCTTGAATTTTCTATCTCAGGGTCTCATTAATGATCATAGAAAGGCCTCTTGTGAATAATTAACTCTGGAGATGATGAGGTTCTTTACTTTGGGACAAGACATTGTAACCGAATCCAAAGATACAAATAATAAAAATCTTCCCTTCTGGGCCATCTCTGTCACCTTTCTCACTTTATTTGCCTCTTGTCCATTTACTCTATTAAAATACAAACATCTCAATCTAAATTTATGTATAGAATATAAGAATTAGTTCATGCTTTCTGTTAAACGAAGTTTAAATAAAACAATGTATTAATAAAATGTCATGGAGAGGCCCATTCCCTTTCCTGAGAAAATGTGCCCTTCAAGATGTAGTGAGTGAGGTAAAGTGAACTCCTTCCAGAAGTTTTCATGACTGACAGTTCATATAATTGACTCTACAGAAGGATTTGTCATCTGAAAACAATTCTTAACTTTTTTTTACACAGAATTGAAGGCTAGTAAAGCATGATTTATTTTAGCAGCTGCATTGGTCAAGGTCAGGTCAGGAGATGAAAACCATACCTGCTATTTTAAGAGAGATTAATTAATATAAATATTAGAACATGGATGAACCTTGAAAAGATTATGCTAAATGCAAAAAGACAAACACAAAAGGACAAATATTGTGTGATTTTACTTAATGAGGTGCCTAGAATTGTCAAATTCATAGGGACAGAAAGTAGAATATTGGTCTTCAGGCACTGAAGGGAGGGGAGAGTGGGGGTTTATTTCTTTAGGGGACACAGAGTTTAAGTTTGAGATGAAAAATTATGGGGATGGATAGTGGTCATGGGTGCACAACAATATGAATGTACTTAAGGCCAATGAACTGTACATTTAAAATGATTTGTTATATACTTTTGCCACAATAAAAAATAAAGAATTAACAAGGGGGGAAGAAAGAAGTTAATAAAGTATCACATATCATGCAAGTAATAACTATAGGAAGCAGTAGCTAACCTAAAGGTAAGAAAACAAAGCAACAGGCTGGAAATATTAAAACTTAGTACCTTAGAGGAAGGGACACATGGAACTGATATTAAGACCTCTTATGAATGACACTGCTCAGCTAGTACTAATTATCAAGATCTTGGAGGAAGGAGTATATGGAACTGAGGTCCAAGAACCTGGAAATTATACTCCACACAATACATGCTGGTATCTCTGAGGAAACAAGTATCGCTGGTTTTGAAGTTACTGAAAAACTACGAACTGAAATTTAATATTGTGTTTAGAACAAAATACTGCTGATGATATGAACATTGTTGGGTTACTCTGGTAAGTACAGTAGGTGAAGAGGAAGGACCCCGTCCCTTCTGGACAGAGCCTAAGAGGGAGCCAGCTGGCTAAAGGAATTCAGTTTTCAGAGTCATTACACAGGGATGGGCAGGGAGATGAAAGCTCATAAATTCATAATGGTTGCAGACACCTTTGAATTGCTACAGATTATACCACAGTGTCATGGATATGATACATGCTTATTAAATATTTGTTTAATAAACAAACCGTTTTTTATTGAATTTATTGGGGTAACATTGGTTCACAAAACTATACAGGTTTCAAGTGTACAACTCAACAAAACATCACCAGCACACTGCGTTGTGCTTTCATATCCCCAAACAAAGTCTCCTTCCATCCCTATTTCCCCCTTTGATTGCCTCCCTCCACCTACCCCTCCTTTCCCTCTAGCTATTGCCATACTGTTGCCTATGTCTATGTGACATAATGTTCTTACCCTTGTTATGGCTTTTTGTTCTTGACAAGATAGAGAAAACATTATGGGCAATGCAGACCATGATCTTCAAGAGCTTGTGATCAAATTAGAGGCACAGACTTTATTTATAAAATGATTTTTAGATATTTTAAGCACCACATGATTTGTGTAATTAAAAATAGTTTGTAAAACACCATATATAGGCTTAAAATGTGAACCAATTCCTTGTATTGTATTTTTTACCACAAATGTTCCAGTATGTTTAATTATCACCCAATCTCACCAGCTCATTATTACCATGATATTAAAAACACCTATGAGCAACTTTAAGAGTGTCTTGCAGCAAGTGATCTTATATGGATACATTTTTAAATTTTTTTATGGAATTTATTAAGGTGACATTGGTTAATAAAATTACTTAGGTTTCAATTCTATAATACATCACCTGTACAAGTATACAATTCTACAATATATCATCTGTATATTGCATTGTGTGTTCACCACTGAAAGTCAAGTCTCCCTCCATCACCATTTATCCCCCTTTACCCTCTTCTACCTGCTCCCTCCCTCCTTTTCCTCTGGTCTGTGTCTATGAGTTGTTGTTTGTTGTTTTTGCTTAATTTCTTCACCTTTTTTATCCAGCCCCCAAACTCCCTGTCCTCTGACAGCTGTCAGTCTGCTTTCCATATCTATGGGCCTATTTCTATTTTGTTTGTTAGTTTATTTTGGATACATTTTAGTGGAAGAGTTTATTGTTGATTAAAACCACCTTTAAAACATCCTGCAAGTAATAAGAAAAATTAATGTCTTGGCTACTGTGAATAAAGTGTCCTTCCACAGATGATTGGATGAAGAAGATGTGGTTTATAAAACTCAGGCTTAAGGAAAGATGAAATACTGCCATTTATGACAACATGGGTGGATCTTGAGAATATCATCCTAAATGAAATAAGTCAGACAGAAGCAGCTAAAAACCATATGATTTCACTCATAAGTCATATATAAAACCGAAAACAACAAACAAACAAGACATACTACAGATCTAGACAGCAATATGGGAGTTACTGGGGGGACAGAGGATTAGAAGGGTAATAAATGGTGAAAGGAGTCAATTATATGGTAACAGAAGGAGACTTGGCTTTGGATAGTGAACACGCAATGCAGTATACAGATAATGCATTAAAGAATTGTATACGTGAAACCTATAAAATTGTTTTAACCATAGGCACCCCAAATAAATTTAATAAAATTTTTAAAATTCACAGAACTAGAAAAAAATTTATTGAAATGCAGTGATGCCAAGATTAAAAGAAAGTTGAGACTCATCAGTTACATTAGTCTTATGGTTAAAATGCATGAGACTAACAAAGCATTCATTCAACAACGAATTTATATGTTGTTCACTGATGTAGCTATTCTTAGGCTTCAAATGTTATGCTGTATTGAAAATAATTAAAAGACAAAAGATAGTCTTGGAGACAAAAATAACAATAGACAGATGGCTTTTGATGTGTAGCCCAGAATCATGAACATAAGGGAAAACAGTCTATTTAGAAACCTGAACATTCTCTTCTTACAGACTCCTGCTTTTATTTACCTGAACAAATATAAGTATTACTATTCTTTTTCATAAAAATTATTCATTTTTTAAATGGAAGCATATACTGTGTTCATGGATTGGAAGAATTACCATCATTAAAATGTCCACACAACCCAAAGCAATTTATAGATTCAATGCAATCCCTATTAAAATACCAGTGACATATTTCACTGATATAGAGCAAATATTTCAAAAATTTATATGGAACTATATATGACCCCAATAGCCTCAGTAATTTTGAGAAAGAAAAACAAAGTAGGAGGGATCACAATACATGATATCAAACTATATTACAAGGCCATGGTAATCAAAACAGTCTGGTACTGGCATAAGAACAGACACATAGATAAATGAAAGAGAATAGAGAGCCCAGAAATAAACCCATGTCTCTATGGTCAATTAATATTTGACAAGGGGGCAGAAGCATAAAATGGAGCAAAAATAGCCTCTTCAACAAATGGTGTTGGGAGATCTGGACAGCTACATGCAAAAAAATGAAACTAGACTACCAACTTACACCATATACTAAAATAAACTCAAGATGGACAAAAGACTTATCTACAAGTTGTGACACCATAAGAGTCCTAGAGGAAAACATAGGCAGGAAAATCTCAGATATTCCACTCAGTAATCTTTCCACTGATATGTCCCCTAGAGCAAGGGATATAAAGGAAAGGATAAAAAAAATGGGACTACATCAAATTAAGAAGCTTCAGCATGGCTAAAGAAAGCATCAGCAAAATGAAAAGGGAACCAAATGTATGGGAAAATATATTTGCCAACAATACCTCAGGCAAGTGTTTGATCTCTGGGAAATAAAGAACTCACATAACTCCACACCAGGAAGACTAACAATCCAATTAAAAAATGGGCAAAGGACCTGAACAGACACTTCTGTAAGGAAGGCATACTGTGGGCCTAGAGATATATGAAAGGGTGTTGAGCATCACCAGCCATCAGAGAGTTGCAAATTAAAACCACAATGATATACCAATTCACATTGGTCAGAATGGCCATCATAAAAAAATCGACAAACAATTGCTGGCAAGGTTGTGGAGAAAAGGAAACTCTGGTGCACTGTTGGTGGGAATGCAGACTGGTGCAGCCACTGTGGAAAACAGTATGGAACTTCCTCAAAAAACTAAAAATGGAACTGCCTTTTGATGCAGAGATTCCACTGCTGGGATTATACCCTAAGAATCCTGAAACACCAATTTAAAAGAACCTACACACCCCAATGTTCATAGTAGCACTATTTACAATAGCCAAGTGCTGGAAACAGCCAAAGTGCCCACTGGTAAATGAGTGGTGCAAACAACTGTAATATATTTACACAATGGAATACTATGCAACAGAATGGTAGAAGGGAATCATACCCTTCACAACAGCATGGATGGAACTAGAGAGCATTTGTGAGTGAAATTAGCCAGGTGGTGAAAGACAAATACCATATGATCTCATCTATAAGTGGAACCTAACCAACTAAACAAATAAGGGGGCAAAATAGAACCAGAGACATGGAAATAAAGAACAAACTGACAGTGACCATAGGGGAGGGGGCAGGGGGATATCAGGGAAAGAAGGGGAAGGGTCAGACCAAGGAACATGTATGAAGGACCCATGGACAGACAATGGGCGGGGGCATTTAATATCGGAGGTGGGTGGTGGTCAGGGCAGGGAAGAGTAATGGGGGGAAAATGGACACAACTGCAACTGAACAACAATAAAAAAATAATTCGTTTATATGTTTACAGTTTAGAGGGTAAATGTTATGTATAGTTATCAGGATTGATCAAATACAAAATAGTTTTAAAGACTTTAAAATATAAATAAATGCATAAATTAATGCAGTTAAAAGATTCAATTCAATCCACAGACATAACTTACACACTGCAGAACTTATAGTTGCCCCCACGTCAGAGACTAAGATATCGGGTCTTCAAATCCCAACTAACACTTCTGAGTCAGTAGCACAGCTAAGTAAAGGCCAGATTCTTATCAGATACTTCAAAAAACCTCTTTTTATTATTCTTACTGACGTTTTTATTTCTTCTAGGCACTCCAAACTGTCTCTTTCATACCAGGTCCCACTGTTTAATAAAAATGTTACCCATCAAGAACTGCTGACTCACATCTGGATGAATCAAAGGTCAAACTCACAGGGTTAATTTTCTTAGTGTAATATTCCCCTAACAGCTTGGTTTAGGCATGCTTGAGTGCTAGTTCTGTAACTACCACATGAGCTCCTTTGAAGTTAACCAGAATCATGGAAGCTGGCCAGAAACATGTCATAACTTCAACAAATTGAAGATTGGGAAGTTGGTAATTTACCTAAGCTCAGTGAGCTTATTGCATTAACATAGCTAATAATAATTTTACTACTTGTAGTATAAGCAGTAGGCATGTATTGAACCATTAGTATTTCCAGGTGTTAGGATTCTACACGAAATACCTTATTTAATATTTACAGTAATCCAAAGATGAGGCTGTCGCTATTCCCAATTTAAAGATGAAAAAAACAATTCAATACAAAGAAAAAAAAATGAAGAAACCGAAGGTTAAAAAACCAAAGTGTGGAATATTTTTCAGCCTTAAAAAAAAGAAGATATTTTTCCATATGCAATAACATGGATGAACCGGGAGTACATAATGTTAAGTAAAATTAGCCAGGCACACAGGGATAAGTACTGTATTATTACAGTTGTATGAGCTCCCTAAAATAGTCACATTTATGGGAACAGAGTAGAATGGTGGTTACCAGGGGCTGGGAAAAGGGGAAGTGTGGAGATGCTGCTTGGCAGGCATGCAGTTTTACTTACACAAGATGAGTGAGTTCTAGAAACCTGCTGTACAATGTCATGACTACAATTAACCACAAAACTGTAATGTGCATTCAATAATTTGTTAATAAGGTACATTTGTTGTGTTCTTACCAAATTTTAAAAGAAAGAGCTGAAGTCACCTACATAAAGTTGTAGAGTCTTTAAATGATTCTTAGACTTGGAAAACGGAGCTGTCATAAATTCATTTATTTAGCAAGACAAAGTATATATAAAAAACCAAGCACATAAAAATAATTTACATATGTATAAAATTAAATTATATATAGACAGACAGAGACATTAAAGTTCTGGAAAGTTTTAATTTTTCAGAAATGATATAGAATAAAACCTTTTTCATTACCAAATTATATATAACTTCTATCATTAGAATTTCTTTTTTGTAAATCAAGATTTATATTTCTAATTTGTATTTAATGCCCCTTTTTAAGTTCTTTATATTTGTATGTTTTACTTCCTTTAAGAAAATAGATACATTTACTAAAAAAAAATTACTATAAACAAAAGCAATGCTAATAATAAATCTTATAGGGATATGCTAAGAAAGAGTCACTACACATAAAGCAAACACTGACAAAATTAAAGAGAGAAATAGATTATAATAGGTAATAGTTGGCACCTCAATACTCCAATCAATAATGTATAGAAAATCAGGCAGGAAATAAGCAATCACATAGAAGATTTGAATAACCCTATTGATCAACTTGATATGACAAACAATATATATAGAACATTCCAACCAAAAACATCAGAATACATATTCTTCTCAAGTGTGCATAAAACATTCTTCATAAAAGTTTGTATATTAGACCATAAAACAAGCCTCGATAAATTAAAAAGGAGACCACACGAAGTACGTTTTCCAATCACAATGGAACTAAGTTCCAAACCAACAACATAAAGGAACTTGGGAAATTCACAAACATGATAGATCAACCTAAAAAGATCAAGCAGAGATCTACATGTATATTTTTTCTAAAAGATGACATTTTTCTTACCAAATTCAAATGTAATGTTCTTCACCAAAGACTTTCTGCCTATCCTATTCATGAATTCTTTTTATTTTATACTCCTAAACTCATCCAAATAAAATTTATTTAATTACTACTGCTTTAGAATCTTTCTGGGTGTACAACTTATGCATTAGTAATTAATAACGAGTTAAAAATAAAATAATGAGGCCCTGGTTGGGTGGCTTAGCTTGTTGGAGCATAGTCCTGTGCAGCAAAAAGGTTGTGAGTTCAATTCCCAGTCAGGGTACATACCTAGGTTGCCAGTTCTGTCACAGTCAGGGAAGGTACTGGAGGCAACTCATTGATGTTTCTGTCTCACGTTAATATCTCACATCACATCTCCCCCCTGTCTAAAATCAATAAATATATCCTCAGGTGAAGATTATAAATAAATAAATAATATAATATAATAATGGATTCTGAGTTCCTTAAGTAAATGATTCACTTCATTCCAAAAAATTTGTACCATGGCACTAAGGCAGACTAACAGTCTATTTGTCATCATGTCTATTTATGGCTTCCACCATTTAAACACTTTTGCTTGTTACTAAACAAATTTTCTCAGAAAAAGTGAAGTGATGCATTATTTAAATCTAGATTCTGTTACTTGGAGTGGTCACATAGAGTGCCCACATACAGGCATAAGCCAATTCTTATTTTCTTGTGGTAACTTACTTCATCTCTGGTTCCTGCCAATGCAGAAGTCCCAACTCAAATTGTTATCTGAGCCAAAACCAATTTTATTTCCATTAAGCTACCTAATGATCTGGGTATATTTGTTAGTACTATGCAGCCTACAAAGACTAATGTGTAAATTGATACTGAAATATGAGTGCTGCCAAAACAAAAAACCAAAATAAGAAAAATATAAATGTTTAAATAACATCATATTATTCAAAATATACTTACTGTTTATAGATGACACATAAACTGACTTTACAGGCTAAATGTGCTTATCAGCAATGAAATGTTTAGTCAATGTACTGTCTACAATAACTTTACAGCAAACCAATTGACTACTGACTCTGTAGCTCTAGAAGAAAAAATTGAAAAAAAAAAAAAGGTACATTATTGAATATTGACTGTTCCTTGCTGTGGTTAGCAAAATAATGTAAGCAAGAGAGCAAGTCAGTCACGAATTAGCCATTTTCCAAGCAGAGATAAAAGTAAGTTACTTCTGTAAATGTAGGACCTTTCAGAGCGAGAGATGTGAACATCTGGGTCTAAACAACAGGAAATGTGATGAAAAAGCTTATGAGCATAGAAGATCCATTACATGTGCTCCATACACAGGGGTCCTTGACCTTGAGACAAAGCTCTGATTAAGAATTTTGACTTCCTGCACAAGCCACTATTTCACCTGCTTCAAAAAGTTTTGTAAATTAAGAAAAGAAAGATGGCAATAAGGTAAAGAAAAATAGGTTGACTTGGTATCTTAAGTCTCAGAGAAAAAAAATGTGTTATTACCAACACATTAAATGGAAACCAAACTTAACAGAGACATGGTGTTTTATTACTTTTAAAATATGCTACTTTGAAATAATTTTAGATTTATAGTAGAGTTGTAAAGATCAGGCAGTCCTTCTATATTTCACAAACAGCTTCCTCTAATATCAACATCTTACAGAACCATGGTACATTTATCAAAACTAATAATTTAATATAGGTACTACACCTATAGGCTTTATTTGAACTTAGCCAGTTTTCTTTCTACTAATAAATGTATTTTTCTACTCTAGGACCCAATCATGATAATTTTTCACGTTTGCCATATTTCTCATGATCTTTCCACTTGAAAAATACTAGCCAGGTGGTTTTTGAATGTCACTCATTTTGGGATTGTCTGACATTTTCTCATGATTAGACTGGGGTTGTGGATTTGAGGGAAAGTATCACAAAGGTGAGTGCACTTCTGTTTTCTGTGTCTGTAATTTTGCACTTTCCAAAATGTCATAAATGAAGTCATGTAACATGTAGACTTTTGAATCTGACTTATTTTGTTTAGCAAAAAACATATGCGTCATTCATTCATGTTTTAAAAGACTCGGTAGCACCCTGGCCGGGTTGATTGCTCAGCTGGTTGAGCATCACCCCATATGCCAAAAGGTTGTGGGTTTGGTTCCCTGTCAAGGCACACCCACTTTGCAGGTTTGATCCCTGATCAGGGCATGTACAGGAGGCAACCGATTAATATTTCTCACATTGATATTTCCCTCCATCTCTCTCTCTCTGTCTTCCTTTCTGTGTTAATCTCTCCCTTCCTCTCTTTCCAAAGTCAATAAAAAAAAACATATCCTCAGGTGAGGATTAAAAAGGAGAATCAGTAGATAATTTTTTTAAATTGTTGAGTAATATTTCAATGTATATATGTACCAGTTTGTTTACCCATTCACCTGTTGAAGTACAACTTATTTCCAGTTTTTGGTGATAGTGATAAAAGTGTTATAAACATTTACCCACAGGTTTATCTGAACGTAAGTTTGTGGTACCCTTGGGAAAATTCCTAGGAGAAGGATTGTGAGTCATGGTAAGTATACTTTTAACTTTGTAAGAAGTTATCAAACATTTTGAGAGAAAAATGGTTGTGCCATTTTACATTCCCAGCAACAACATGTGCATGCCCAGTTTCTCCCCATCCCACCCTAAACTTACTATTGTCTGGCTACTTGATGACAGTCCATTAGTGGGCATAGGCTAGTGTCTCATGATCTTATTTGCATTTTCTTAAGGAGCAAGGATATTGAATATATTTCATGGGTTTATTTCTCAATGATATATTTTTTTGGTGAAAGGTGTGCTCAGATCTTTTGCTCATTTTAAAAATATTTTTAATTTTATTTGGAAATAATTAGAAATACACAAGAAGTCGCAAAGATAGTATGTAGGGTTCTCATGTACTGTTCACCCAGTGTTACCAATGGTTACATGTGTTATAAGTATAATGCAATATCAAAACCCCAAACTTAACATTGTTAATTAGAGCGTATAACTCTTAGTCTTTCATGAAGTATAGAGGTTTATGTAATTTGTCCCTGCAATCGAAATACAGAGCTGTTTGATCACCACCATGATTTCTCTCAGGCTACTCATTCGTAGTTTCCCCCAAACACCCTGCTCCTCACTCTTCTTAGCCACTGCCACCCACTCATCCATTCTTTATAATGTCTTCACAGTTCCTTATACCAAGTAAAGTAATATATCAGTGGTTTGGGGATTAGGATGTGAGCAATTTTTGGAGGCTATTTTCCAGCCTAACATGCTGCTATTCCTCCGCGTGCAAGGCTAGGAATAAGCTATCCCTGTCCTTCCACAGGTTAGAGACATTTCTCCTGTTCCCTTCTCACTGCAGTGGGTTTTTGACAGTATCTCAGACTATGGCTCCGCTGCCTTTGACTGCATGTGTTAGGATCTTATTATTTAGGAAACATAGACGACGCAGGTTTGGATGGGACTTTGGTTGCTCTTGCCAGTCGTCTCCCTCACATGCAGTAGGTAACTGCAGCGGAACTGACAGAGAAATCATTGCATATCGTTAAAGGATTGAAAGCCTTGGCTATTTATTTACAAACATTACAGTCTAATGGGGCTGAGCTCTAATATCTTACAGCCTCTGCTATCTCTGGGGAGAACCCTAAGGAGCAGTTTCTGTTGGGACTCCTGGGTTATGACCATACTCTGAGCACGTAAAGCTCAGGAACTGGCCGGGAGCCAAAGGAAGTTCCATGCATATCTTTGAAACTGCTTGGTTTTTGTTCCCATTGTGTTACCTACTCTCTCGAATACTCTTGTTAACCCTAATCTTTGATTACTGCTTCTTCCTCCCCAAGCCTTATCATTTTTTGCTTGGGCTGTTTCTCCTCTTGAAGATTTTGACAGTGCCCTGCAGGACTGAGTGAGCTGAGTTGAATGTGGAGTTAAACATCTGTGCGTATCCTTCTCTCAAATATTGTAGAATGACATTAGCTTAAGTGGAATGTCTCAAAAAAAGCCTCATGACTAGAAAAGTACACAAATCAATTTTTAAAAGTAAGGAAATTAATTTGGACAATGTATAATTAATGGATCATTCAATAAATGTGATAATTTTGGCCATTTAAAAACTATGGTTGATCCCCATCATTAAATGCTAAGTAAAGTAAATCACTAAATATAAAGAGAAAACCAGATATAACCAGTAGTGAATATTTTCCAGATCTCTATGGGGAATATCTTTTAAGCATATAACAAACAAAATAATTAAAAAACACAAAGTTTGCTAGATTTGAACAGTACACATTTAAAACCGCTACACATCAAATTTTAAAATATATATATATATGCAATGACAATACTAATATGTAGGCAAAGGTGTGGATTACTCAAGACATTTTAATATTCCAGAATGTTAATAAAGATTGTTATATTTTCTATATAAGTTTGGTAGACAAGTCAAATATTAGTATTAATGATGTAAAAATGATTAATATGAACAATAACTCAATAAAGAAATATGACTACTAAAGAAAAATTATCAAATATTTAGAAATAGTAAAATCAAAAAACTAACATACAATGTTTCTATGTTATGTTGAAAAAGGCACTCTAATTAAATGCCAGTGTGAACATGAAATGACAAAGTTTCTGGAAAAAATATTTAGCAGTATTTATTATGTCAAAAAAATTTCAGATTTTGAATATCTAAAATATCTAATGTATAAACCAAATAGTAACTACATGTGAATACTTTATTTTATTTTTAAGACTATTTTTAGAATGAAGGAAAGGGAGGGAGAAAGAGAGGGAGAAAAACATCAGTGTGTGGTTGCCTCTCATGCACCTGCAACTGGGGACCTGGCCCACAACCCAAGCATGTGCCCTGACTGGGAATCGAACCGGCGGTCCTTTGGTTTGCAGGCCAGCACTCCATCCACTGAGCCGCACCAGCCAGGGCTACGTGTAAATATTTTAAATGTTCAATAGATAATTCCTACAGAACTTATACTTCATTTACATGAGAAAATATGACAATCTTATAAATAATTCTAATGCTATGTTATTATGGTTAATTAATATAATGATTCAAGAATTTATATAGAAAGTTAACTTTAAAACATAAGTGAATTTTTAATAACTGTTTTAAAGAAAATAAAATCTAACAAAGCCTGTCAACTGACAGTAGAAATAGTCTTTGTTTTCCCCCACATAACTTCTTCAGTATTTTCAAATTTGTCCATTACAAACATATAATCTATTATTTTTATGATAAAAATAATTTATCTACATTATTCTGAAAAGGTTATTATGAAACCTTATCAAATATGAGTTTGACTATATGGTGCAATTTAGATAATATTTAATGACAGGAAATAAATGTGTGAAATGAACTAGATGTAAACTAAGACTGAAAAGAAAAATTTTCAAAATTATTTACAGTATGTAGCGAGCATATAGAATATGTACTAGGTACAATATAGATAGCATATATTTATAGCATATATATATGTATTTGAATGTGATAAAAGCTTGCATTCAGACCATAAGAAGTTGGAGGTAAGGAATAATGGACAACAAGAAAAATGAAAATGGATGCAGCATGCAAATTGAGTTATTTGTTCAAGTAAAATACACTAACATCAAATCTATCTATAGAGAATGGCTTGAGGACATGATATACTTTATAACAAAATAACATTCTCAGATGCTTGTACCAAATAAGGAACATCAAACTTGGAAAAATGACCTAACATCATTTAAGCCTTAACACTTGTTCCAGAATCGCCACGGGGTCTATCAACCACCTGTTCTATCATTTCAGCAACTGCTAGTGTCAGAATAGAGATGCAGCTGTTTCTTTTCACACTCCCTTAAGCATTAGAATCATGCGAAAACTACACAGCAAAATTCAGATTTATAATGCACCAGTCATTAAATTTGGACTTAAACTCTCAGTATGTCGGTAACCTTTGGTCGAGAACCCACAGGGTCTATAACATATAGCAAGTGGCATCAGAAAAATAAACAATGATGGATGATATCAAGCAGGATGAATTAAACTCCTTTACTTCAAGACAGAATGCACTTGAAAATTTGAGAGCATTCATACACAGCATATATCAGCAGTGGGGAGTATAAATACCTGAATTTGAGCTTTGTATTATTTAAACAGCAAAAATTCACGAATAGAAGAGCAGGCCATTTTTAAAACAGTTTTGATTACTTTAATATTTGAGCTCTTCAAGAAATTAATTTTCATAAAATAATTAAGAATACTAGCATAGGGTAAATGGAGGCAGGCTGGCTTCCTCACACGAGGTGTCTGGGCAATGAAAGGGGCGCAGCTTCTCACAACCTTTAACGGGTCTGAGAAAGTGTGTTCTCATGGCCTTGAGTCTGGGTCCAATAAACCATTCCCATAACATAAAGTGGGCTCGCATGTGCAGAATCATTTTATGTTACCTAACATTTTGTCCTTTTGCTGGTTTTGTTTGTGCTAGTACTTAAGGAGGTAGGGGCTTCTCACTGTGTGCGCGGACACAAGCTACTGTGTAGCTAGCAGCCTGCATGGCTTTCCCGTCCTTGAATAAAGGCACGTCAAACATCGCCACGGCTCTGCATTTTCTTCCATCTCCCTGAGTCTTGAGTGGACGGACCTGCCAGACCTTGACAGGCTGCACCACAGCTAGCTTTCCAGAAGCCGAATCTCAGCCCCACAGAATGAATTCTTTTGATACTTAGATGAGCAGCATTTAAGGAAGCACTGAAGAAGACATGGCTTAAGTGTTCATGAATAATTAAATCCATAGTACATTTTAGAAAATGCAATTGCCAAAACATCTCATTTTCTCTACAAGTTTTAATCCCTTGTTTCTTTACATGTTTGTCCCCCTTCTTTTAAACCATGAGACATTCAATAAATCTACTACTGACAAACATGAAAAGCCACACTTAAAGTAGTTGTGGTTTTGGGTAACAGCAGTTCCCTGAAGCAGACACAGCTTTAAAAAATAAAGATAACGCTGCTTTAAAATTTAAAATGGACCTGAGTTTGGAATGTGAATCATCCCTTGGAGACCCTCAGGTCTTATGTCTGGGGCTTTCCCTGTCTGACTTATGAAGTAATTAGCTCATCAGGAGAGAGTTGCTGCAGGGAGCTCCAGTAGCACTGAAGTGTTCTTTTGCCTGGTGTTCCCTAAATTTGAGAAATCCACTCTATATTTTTCACATGTTTTTGTTTGTTTGTTTGTTTGTTTTCTAGAAAATGGTAGAGGTTGGTGTCAGCAGTACTGACATTACTTGGCAGCTTGTTAGACATCCAAATACCAGGCCTACTAAATGAGATCTCCATTTTCTTATTGTTTCTAGATGAGTCATATACATGGTAATGTTTGAAAAACACTGGACTATATGATTCCATGTTGTCTATTGGCTCATATTTTTACCTATTTCAGTTGAGAACAGTGATTACTTTCAATGACAGTTTGATATGGCCCTTATCATAAATTTTTCTTTGTTCCTCAGATAACAAAGTAGATAGATTTATATATAAGAGGTTAATATTTTGCTAGAGTTTTGAAAATTTGAAAAATCTTGATATTAAAAAATATTGGTTTTGAAACCTTGATGTTATTATACAAATTTAGTTTCCTAATTCAGCAAATTTATAATGACTTCTATATCTTAAGGATAGACTTTTTTGAAGAAGCAGAATTTCATTCAAAAGAATGAGTATTTTTATGCAAATTGTAAGCATGTCTGATCTTTTTTCAATTTACATACACAAAGAACTCTTTTTTTCTTTTTTGCAAAATAAATATAGCTTAAGAAATTGGAAAATAATATGATCCCTACACTAGTCCATTTATTCTGCCTCTCCCCAAGCACTTTGTAATGGGCCAAGTTCTTTCCTTCTATTCAAATGTAATTTTCTCAATTCTATTGCCTCTATTTCATTTTGGATGATATTATATTGAAGATAATAAGCACAGAAGTCTATTTGAAAATAGCCTATGTAATACTCCAATTACATGTTTAAAGTAAATGTTATACCTTTATTTTCAGAGTTCCTTTTCAAGCACCCTCCACTTGTTAATCACACAGCAGGTATCTCTCTTGCTGTTTTTCAGTTATTTATCTCATATAGTAAGTAGGTCAGAAAACACCATGGATTTTTTTCCTTCTGCCAGCTAGCACTTTTAAAGTACTCATTTGGGGATCCATGACCAAAAATAGAGTTGTGACTATCAACACTAAGTATTGATCTTAATGCATGTATTACTTCCTCCAAAATTTAATAGCTCCACAGTGATGAGCATTATTGTCTTAACTATAACTAGGGAACTGGTATTGCAGATTTGCCTGGAATAAACAAATTGATGGTAGCAGCAGCTTGGCCATACCAAAATTTTTCCTTGTTCTCAGGTTTTTCAGACTCCAAAACATTTTTCCCATCAAGTTAGAAGATTAGCAGATGAAAATGGCATGTAATCAAGGAGCAAATGGCAGAAGGAAGAACCAGAACATGACAGTTCCTACAAAACTCCTTCCCATTCCTGTTGACAAATAATTTTCACTTAAGTACTATCTCAAGTCAGTTAATAAATATAGATATCATTCAAGTAATTAAAATATAGAAAATATATTACCTATAATAAAAGTTAACATTTATAAAGTATTTCCTTACATGTTCTTATTATTTTACCAACTAAGTATACATCTCTACAACTATAATTAAATGTGAATGTTTTTGCATTTTACATGTATGGAATTCCATCGGGGTTACTGTGCCCCCAAAGTAGGGTGAGTCACAGCTCCCTGAACAGATAACAGCATAGATTGGTTTGGGTCATTCAAACCAACCTGTGCTGATTTGAATGGTCTTTTTCACTGGCCATATAGCACTTTAATATTGAGAAATCACTTTATTTTGCTACATCTGTGGGGCTGAAGTTGTAATTCAAGGTTGTGATGGTTCTTTACCCCTCCTGAGATTCTATAGTTTTTGTTGGGCTGCCTGAAAGTGAACTGGGAGATAGATTGTGGAACTATTAATGTGTCCCATTAGCACTTTCATAGATGACTTCTTCCTGGTCAAGAGAATCCTTTCTATATTTTGATGCTCTCAGAGAGCAAGTAAGTAAAACATCAATACCATTATCCATTCAGCAACTGAAGCAGCTAAACTATAAATTGAATTGGCCCAAAGGATACCACTCACAAAGTCATATTAGCTTTCCTTCACACTGTGACCCTTATTCACACTTCAGTGATTAAATGTGGGCTCCCCTACCTCTACAAAATTGAATAGGTTGGTGACTTGGACATCTATCTATCTACATTCAACAGATTCATGAAAGTTTGAGTTTCTCTGTTTCTGAAATTTCCCAGCATGCTCAGATGAGTTCATATAGCTTTTGGTCCCTCTTGGGAACAGTGAAACCTCTGGCCCCAACTCTCTCTCTCTCTTTCTCTCTCTCTGTCTCTCAATTAAGGTCATTGGAAAGAATAGATCGATTAGGGGACATAGGAGAGATTGACTCAGTTCCAGTAAACAATTTGCATTTAACTTCAGTTTCCAATATTGCAGCAACTGTTTGTAATACAACTAAATGAACTGCTAATGTTTTTTGGCAACCCAAAGCTCTGTATCCCGCGGCACTGACACCATTTATTTAGCCTTAGAAATCCCTTTACTAAGCAGCCGCAGCCACACTTTTTCAAGCTAGGGCTACAGGATTTGCACCACTTGGCTGACTTCTTGACTTCTTGACTCACCGATTTTCAACATAAGGAGCAATGGAGTTTTTCCAAAGTGGTGGGTTACCCACAATAATTTATTTAGATTCCTTTGCATTACTTTCTCATTCTCCTGTGAGTCACCTTTGCTAGCATTGTGAACCCAATGTAAAGCAATAAGATCCTGAATTCTTGTCAATAGATTTTCTTTGTTTTCCTGTGTAAGTTTATCTGTCTCAAGTAAACCTCCCTCCAACTCCCTTATTCTAATTAGGATAAGACCTTGCATTGCCTTTTTCAATTTGACCTAAGGTTGGCATGAGAAGTGCATCAAGAGTAGGGCTATAAGACAACAAACAGTTACACGTCCCCCTTTCTTATCTCCTAAGTGTACCAGCCAACTTCAGTCTACCTCATGCATATCCGTGATGGTTTGAGTATTTCTCCTTTCCTGCTCACTGATATTGTATGTTTCTGTAACTGTTGATTCAAGTGTTATAATTTTACGACCATTCAACATGCATTTTAATGCTATCTTAGTTGACATGAAGGGCCACGCTGGAGGCTAATGAACAGATCGGCGAGGAAGCTTTCCCACGTGGAGGAGAGTCAGCCACGTTCATGACTGTTCAGGAGCAGTTGTTGAACTTATTTCCTGGTATCCAGAAGCAGCCAATAAAATGGAGGTGATTTATTGCCTAACTGACCATACAGTTTGGTCAACATGTTGACTACTGAATCCTGTGGACTTTTCACATATTCTGTTAATCAATTGTAAAGCTTTATTCTTCATTTTTGGAAAGCCGTGTTCCCTTTGTTATCTTATCCTCATAATCAAAAGAGTGACAAAACTGTGAAAAATATGAGATCTTAGCCCATATGCAACTTAAAAATTAGCCTACTAACTTAATTCTTTCATGGATGCTGAGAAAAGACACAGAACTCCTGAGTCAAAGGACAGTTTATTACTCTTAGTAATTGCACCATCCACAGTATAGTTATTTTGGCGTCAGGTTTTTGCTATAGACTGAATGTTTTTGTTCCCTCAAAATTCATATATTGAAAACTAATACCTAGGGCGAGAGTACTTGGAGATGGGGTTTTTGGGAACTAGTTAGGTCATGAGGGTAAAGCCCTCATGAATGGGATTAATTCCTTTACAAAAAGGACCCCAGAGAGCTTTCTCCCTCTTTTCAGCACTGGAGAACAGTGACAAGAGGGCTACCCATAAACCAGAAATGAATCCCCATTAGCCAATGAATCTGCTGGCACCTCGATATGATCTTGGGCTTCCCAGTCTTCAGAACCATGTGAAATACATTTCTGTTGTTTATACGTCACTCAGTCTATAGTGTTCTGTTATAGCAGCCTGAAGAAGCTAGGACAGTTCTCCCAGCTCTAGTTCCCAAAGAAGTCAAGTGACAAGTAGTCATACAGCAAATTTTGTTACAAGAGAACCCATGAGCCTATGAAATCCACATCTTTTGTAGTGACCAATATGACTGTCAGACCACGGTTCCACAGGGAAGCACTATGTCTGTCTTCCAAGGCTGTAAGCAAACTTACTCTTTCCTCTGGAGAGATACATTATATCTTTCAAAGCTGTTTGTTTTATAGTCATCCTGAAAAGAGAGTCCAAAAAACAAGCAGGTAGTGCCTTCATGTAGAAATGCTAGCTACCAATAGAGAATAGTTCCCAAATAATGTATTCTCTTTGTCTTTTTGTCCTTATACTTCCTGAGACATGTTTCTTAAAATCTTTCATGATTCCTAATTAGTTATTTGCATATTTTATTGTTTAGTAGTAACAATTTAAAATTGTTCTACTCTAGTCATGCTCTTAGCTTTAAAGTGAATTAAACTGTTTCTGATACTTGTGCTGCTAGCTTACTTGTACTATGTTCTTCCCAGGAGGGAAAAAAAGGAAGATCTAAAAAAAAAATTATAATATTGTAGCATATGCTCCTAGTGGATACCATGCTCTAAATATCGTCCATCGCTTAAATCACAGAATGAGCCATATGTTACGTATTATTTTCTTTACTTTGGAAATGAAAAGCCTGATATTCAGAAAGATAAAGTAATATACATATGTGACCCCCATAGCACTATTTGGTTTCTAATTTGAGTTTGTTAATCTCAAACTTCTTCTGTGTGACGACATGTCTTCAGGCAGGAATCCTTTGTTTGCTCTTCACTGATAACTTAGTTTCAATGTTTACTTTTTCTTCTCAAAATATAAAAGTTTATTTAAGGCAGATTTGACTATATCAATAAGTTGTTATGGTCTTCTTATAACAAATTTTGGTATTAGAAAATTTTGTCATTCTAATATGAGTTTATATATTTTTTAAAAAGGTAAATCATTGAACAACTCTGTGCTTCCATTTTCTCAAATATAATTTGAGAATACATCATACTACTCAAGATTTTTGTAAATATTAATGAAGCTAACATGAATGACATGTATATTTCAATATGCAAGACAGCATACTTTCAGTAAATAACAGTTTATTATCACTTAAAAATCTCTATACCAACAAAATGTATAGATTATAATACATTCACCTAAAAAGTGCTGTCTAGCGCAGACCGGGTTGCTCAGATGGCTGTAGCATGTTCCGTACACAAAAAAGGTTGTGGTTTGGATCCCCAGTTGGGGCACATACTTAAGTTGAGGGTTCAGTCCCAGGTCTGGGTGCTTAGAGAAGGCAACTAATCTCTCTCACTCTCAATCTCTCCCCCTCTTCCTCTCTCTCTCTAAAATCAATAAAAATATCAGGTGAGGATTAAAAACAGTAATAACAATAAATAAAAAGTGTGGTCTACATCTGGTTAAATGACAGCATTATCCAGACCGCCAAGTAGCTTCAAGAAGATATATTTGAGGCTAATAATGTGTTAAAACTGAGTGATATTGGCTTACCAGATATTTGAACAAGACTGTGTAGATTACATTAAGTATAATGGCAGAAAAATACTTTGCTACCCAATGGTGGGGGCATAGGGGGAAATGGCACCCTGAAATACATGCTATGCAAATACTACTTGTTTATAAAAGGCTAATGGACCCCCCACAATCATGTAATCTAATATTTTAACATAAGAATGTGTATTTCTTAAAGTTATCAATTCACTGATTTAAAAAATTGTTAAATAAAATTGCTCTATCCCAGCCTTTAGCACATAAAAATATCAAAATTGACTAATGGTGCCTTTTTTCCTTACTCATAATGTGCATTTAAGTGCCCAGTCATAAAAAAAATGCACTAAAATATTTTCTTCCAGGTGATTTTCATAAATGCGTCTATTCTTCTCAATTGCTTTCTTGTGTATGCCAGTAGCAGTAACAATGTGTTTTAAAGTTGTCATCACATACAGAAATGAAAAGCAGGGATCTGCTAAGCAAGATATCTGTCTGCACTCTATTCTAAGCAGATTATCATTCATAAAGGGTTCATCTGCAGCAATATCTGAAATATCGCACATAAGTGCCTATTTAAGTACATTTGTTTCCAAATTCTAGCCACCATAATATTAAACATTCTATTTTTGGACCATATAAATGAATGCTTCTGCCAAGCAATTTCAATCAACTACAACTTTTTTGTAATTTTTTCTTTAATGCCTGTTGAAAATACATATGCCTCCCATCTCCATGAAATTCTAATATCCATTAAGACATGATATTGATGTAGAAGCCAAGCATTTTATCATTATAATAATCATTTGCATATTTTTTGTTTAAAACACAATGCAGACCTCAAAAATGTTCACATTATACCTTAGAACAAGATTTTAGTAATTTTAGTAAATAGTCAGCTAAACCTTGGAATGACAGAAGAGTAGTGTACCAAAGACAATTTTGAAGGAAATATGAAACAGAAATAAAAGATCATAAAGGACCTTTGCTTACCTCAGAATAAGAACATATTTGTATACCTCTGGTGGCCCTAGAAATGATATGGAAGCAAAACAAAAATTTAGGGATTGAAATTAATAATCAGAAGAATTTTTGGCAACTTTTTCATATAATTTAATTTTCTTCTATACTGATTCTGAGAAACAATTAAATTAAGGTTCTTAAATATGCTTCTGCTGTAACTTTCATTTTTAATTTTACTTTTATAATTTATTTACTTACATTTTTAAAATAATTCACCAATGGACTACTTATTTTATGGCATATAAAAATTGGAATTTTTATTCTGGTAGTCAAAGTATTCTAATTGAATAAAAAGTAATCAACAGAAAATTTGTTAAACTGGTTAAGAAATTATAGTTCATATATAACAAGGAATATAAACATGGTTGGTTTACTTCGATCAAATAAAGAATCTTAAAGATAAAATAAATCTTCGCTCATGAAATTTTTAAAGCAAGTGCGCAATTTTCTTCATTCAGTATAATATGTAATATAAAATATGATGTTTGGTATGCTATAAAGGCTCACTGATACGCACTGATTTGTCATTGAGTGATATTATAAACATAAGAACTCAAAATTGGGGCCTTAAGTACAGTTATTTTATAAATCTAATCTATAAAATATAATAAATTGAATCTAAGTGATTTTGGTTGATATAATACCCATGCAGAGCAATGTCCATTATTGCTTATTCTTACCTGTAAATCATTTAAACAGATTAACATGCCTGGTTCAATAATATTTATAACTTAAAGAAAAGTAAATTGGAGCTTAGAGACAACACATTGACAACTGGCATACCATTGTATTTGAAGTTTCTCTAGACTACTAGCAGTACTGCAAGCCCCTTGAGGACAGGGGTAATGTCACACTCCCCTATCCCCATCCCCACCATGATTTGTATGTCAAAAAAAGAGTGTAAGGGAACTAACATTCAGAGATGATACGTTACATATCCAAATCATTTAGCTTCTTTAATATATTTTTTTCCATAGAGGACTGCGGTTCACTATGCCCTCATTTGAAGAAGCAAAAGTACCATATCCAAGGGATAATTAATGAAAATCAGGGTAGCACGAATAGTTTAATTTCACTCAATTCTTTGAAACACAAGTAAATTTTATTGATTTAATTATTATTAATTAATTTATTTGTTATTTAATGTAATTTCTATGCATTTTCAGCTTATCCCCCACCCCCACTCCTCTACCTGGTTCATTAACTCCCTTAATTATATCTCAGTAGGTATATATCTCGGTAGATAAACTGAAATTTTCTGTTGGTTTTGTTTGTTAAACTATCTTGTTATGCTTTCAAAATCTAATGTAATTCAATATAAGGCATAAGTTTCTTATTAGATTCCAAGCTCTTTTCTCACCAGTGTTGGCTGACTATGTGTGTCCAGTGGTCCTAAGGAAGGAACAAGGCTCAGGGCATGTGAAGCTCTTTCACACTCACCTGTCTTGCCCACCGACTTATTCCTCTTGTGAAAAAAGCTGAGAAGAAGGGGAAACTACTAAATAAAAGATATTTTGTTGTACAAGTATTTGAGTGCTTTTCAGTTGGCCATCATCTTCTTGGTTAGTTATAATAGAAATTGTACAAAGAGAGGAGAGATTAAGTTGCTGCCCATTCCACTCTTTGTTTTCATCACGGCACCTGGTCTAAGTCATTGTCTTTATTCCTACAGGACACAGCAGGCTTTGCTGATTCAAGCTCAAACACCTGCCTCAAACATCAGTACATCACTGGACACTTAAAAGAGCCAACTTCTTCAATTTGACATCTAGAAAGGAGGTCTACTGACACATTCCTAACATGCCTGACACTCCAAACAACACCTTGGCAGTCCCATCAAACATGTAATTACTGGGTCAATGTGTAATGTATCCTCTAAAACTCTAACTTGGAGGCTATGGGCCTGTTCTTCATAGACAATAATAATGTCCTTTTCCTGCACTTCTTGGGAAATGCAACATTGAAAGGTTTTCCTTACCTAATCTTAGCATTGCCATAACATTTGTTCTCAATCCTTCCATTGCTCGTGCTGATCCCATGCCAATTTAGTGTCACATGTACAAGTTATTAAGACCAATTGACAAGGAGATATCCTACTTGGGAAGTAAATAATTAGTCCTGACTTACAGACAAGCGATTCTTTAATGATTACTGCACCCCGTGAAGGTAATCAGAATCAGTCAATATCCCGTCCTGGAGAACAACTCATTCTCATGATCTCAGAAGACCACTTTGGTCCCTATATCTCATTGTAGTCCTCCTAAACAGGGGGAGGCAAGCGGGAGAGGTTTGCAGTGACAGTTTTGCTGAAGTTGTGCTTTTCATTAGGCTCTGGTCTCATGGCCTGGTGTTCTCCGATAGTTTGTTCATCTTAGATGTAGGCTATACTAGTCAATTCTGTGAAAACCAGTCCATGTCTCCAGCTTGGCAATCTGATTTATCATGTTCCAAAAATGTAATGTATTCTGTTATTAGAACTCTAAAAGGTTATAAAGATAAACATTGCCTTGGTTTCATGTGTCAGAACTAGACTAGACGAAGGGTCTGAGCAAGAAATGACATATTGTACTTACCCTTTTTCTTTTGCAAACACTTCAGGTTCCACTGAGTAATAATCGTTCTCACTATATTTTAAACTTTATGTTTCCTAAAAAGCACTCTTGCTTACGAAGAATTAACTTATTCGGGGAAATGCTAGGAAGAAATTTTCAGAATTTTCTCAAGCTTTAGTGTTTAAAGACTCACATAATGCTTGAAGTAGAAACAAGAACCTATTTTTAAATGTAAGCTTAAATAATTCTAATGAAGAGTAATCGACTATAATTTAAGAAATAAAGGTTTTCTTTGTTTCTAATAAATTTTAGTATATTTTACAAAATATTGAAAGTTTCAGTCTCAGTAAATGTAATGATCTCTCTAGAATGTCATTCATAATGTTCTTCCTCTTTCATTTACATACCAGAGCACTGTAGAAAAAATTAAGAAGTGTTAGAAAAAATTATAAATTCTTTCCTAAGGACAAAACATAATTAAATGTAGAAAAAGTAGCAATGAAAAATGTTTTCCCTAAAAATTACTAGCAAACTGTGGTATTGACAATAATGTATTTTGAGAATTGGAATAAATAAATTTTAAAACATGAAAAATATTTTTAATATGTCATACTGTATTGGTATATTAAATCTAAAAATTTCCTGAAGTCAAGGAAAATTTTTGGCCTAAATAATACCTAGTATAATTTTAAGTAATTTTCATATTCATTGTACCCTTCAGTGGAAGACATTTATTCCCCTTAAAAATAGTTCTGTACAGAACAGTTTTGACCAACTCATAGGTATAAGTTACTGATCTATGGAATGCTTTAAAAAAATAGTTTTAAACAACATTTTTCTTTGCAATTTTTGATCATTTACAATTGTATATTTTATTCTATGTGACCTCCTCAGTCACTTTATGTTTCTGTAGGACCAGTTCTACTTTAGTTCTTTGTTTGTGTTTTCATGTCTGGGATAGATTGAGATATTGTGATAGATTAAAGAGAGAATTAAAAGGTACAAAACTACTTTCTGGATCTATTTTTGCAACCTTATAACAGGTAATACTATGCAATGAGTTAAAAAATACATGTTTGTCTATTTTTTCAGTTTATTAATCCGTTTTATATTTATTGTCTCATGTAATCCTCATAGCATTCCAGGAGAGATAAGAAGGCATGTATAAACCAACTTCATTTTCCTAAAGAGAATAATGAAATTGGAAACATAGATAGGTTTCTGTGTCCTAGTTTATAATATGAGGGTGTTGTTCTATCAATATTACCTCTAATGCTTTTATCATTATGATTCCACATGTTTATGTTGTTTACAGATCAGAAATCTTTTTTTCTTCACTTTTCTTAAGTATATTACTATGCACAACAGAGCACATAAATGCTTACTAACTTCAATTAGAGAAAAATCAATATATTTCTCAATATACTCTTTGATGGGAAGTTACTTAGAAACCACCTGCACAGTGCAAATATCATTATCTTTCTGACTAGAGTTTTCAGAATGAATGAAAGAGTGTAGACCTCTAATTGAAATACATGGCAGCTACTTTTTAATTTTTAGTGAGCATGTGGAACCATGCTCCCGGAACCAGGAAACCACTAAAGGTAACATATAGATTTCAGTAGCATGTTTTTCTCCTTGAAGGTGGAAATTAATCTGGTTTATCTCTTCTGAGATATCTCAGATGGAAGTAGGGAATAACTGAATAGAAAATAGGCTTCACTTTGCTCTTCAGGTCACAGGAAATAGCAGGAGGCAGAGTAATCAAGCTAGAGGCAAGATGTTAAATTAGGAAGGCGGCATAATATCCTGACTTCCTCGAAACTGTGTCTACGTATTTCTCAAAGCCTGCTCTGCACAGAGACTATTTTAAACATGTGAAGGGTTTGCGATAGCTCGTTTCAGAATTTCCTGAGAAAAATAACTATAGTCTTTTCTTTTATCCTTTCAATTAGAAAAATCATACCTTTTTAAAATATGTTCCAACTAGTCCATTGTAGCATATAAAATGTGAAACCTTTGTTTTGACGTTTTGACCAGATAATTCTGGAAGGATAAATATTATTTTTCCATACCTAATGAGTCATTTAGTTTAACAAAAAGATTTTGATCATGCCTTATTTCTCACCAAGGATTTGTTAGGTTAATCCTGGTAACTTTACTCTTGCCCACTGCAAGCTGGGGTCAAGTGATTCTTATCTTAGATCCATTAGCTTGCAGATAGTACAATTGCACAGGGCATTCCATGTATAAGTAAGTGCTGGAGAAAAAATTATCTGAGACAGTGAAAGACATTTTACTTTTAACTTTTCAGGAACTGACAAAAAGAAATCTCCAAGATATACCTTTAAAGAGCTGCACAGGTAGATTGAACAAAACATTACCAGAACACTTACTATCAGAATAATATGATAAATAAATTCACAAAAGAGTTGTCACAATAAATCCTTGATAAACTAAATGCTCTGTAAATCACTGTTGTTAAAAATGTGATTTAGAGCCCTGGTTGGTGTGGTTCAGTTGGTCATCTGTGCACCAAAAGATCACAGGTCTGATTTTTGGTCAGGGCACATACTTAGGTTGCTGCTTCACCCCAGCCGGGGCATGTGCAAGAGGCAACCAATCCATGTTGCTCTCTCATATTGACCTTTCTCTCTCTTTCTCCTTCCCTTCCCCTCTTTCTAAAATCAGTAAGTATGACCCCTGGTGAAGAATTTTTTAAAAATTGTGATTCATGGACCAGTGATCTGGCATTAGTTGGGAGAGTGGTAGAAATGCAGAGCGTTGATATTGAAGGGCAAGATGGTGGGGGAGTGAATGGAAGTCACGCTGACCTCCCAGGACCAATCTGGAATTACAAGTAAACTGTGGAAACATCACCTGGAATAAGCAACTGAACAATAGCAAGAGAGAAGCCTTATAACATCGGACAGACAGAAGAATCAGCTTCAGCACAACCTGACCGGTAAGGAGTGTGGTGGAAACTCAAGGAGCACCCACAGGCAGCAGCTCCAGAAAGATATTTAAGTGGCCAGTTGGATCCTCCTGAGAAAAATGGGGTCTAAACCATATGCAGAGCTGCCCTTCCTAGAGCACAAGAGCCCAAAAAGTACACAGATAACAACCAGCTGAGAAAAGTGGCAAGATTGCTCTCTGTCACAGAATGGCAGCTGGAGACACAAAGAGTCATTTGAAAGACCAACACATAAATTTTTATTGCAACCACTTACCCTGGGCTCTGGCAAATGTCGGGGCAGAGTGGGTTAGAGAAGCCAGAAGAAAGACTACAGACAGAGGATATGGGGAGAGAACTGAGAGAGTAGTCACCAGGAGTTATTCTGCTCTGCCGTATGGTGCTTAAGCCTGACTGCTGAGCACAGAGAAACCAGATTAACAGCTCAAGGAGAAGCCACAGACAGTAATCTCTGGAGGTCTTGAACAAACTGCATAAGCTCAGATGGGGCCAACGTCAGACATCACCAGAGGTGGACCCAGAAAGAAAATACAGTGGTAAATACTAGGGGCTACCGAGATGAAATCCACAGTGGTCTTCTCGATGATTTGAGATATTTTCTTTACTACACGGCTCTTTAACATTCATTTCTTTTTCACCAAGTTTGTGCATATTAACTCACTAGATTTTATACTGCAGTTTATTTCTCTCCTTTCTTATGATAGCCCTAATCTCTCTTATAATAGTCTTAATCTCATTACAGCTTTATTGATCCTGATTAATTAGCTGATGACAGTGAGATTGCAAGGGGGAGTTATTTTTGTGGATGTGGGTTTGTTTCCTGGTCTTTGTGGTTTTGTTCTGGCAGCACCTGTACAACAACACATAAGATGTGGAGGGCAGAGTGACCCTCAGTCAATTAGCTGAAGGGAAGGACCCACCAAAGAATGACCAAACAACAATCAAAACCCAATTCCCCAGAGCCAACATAAACAGCGTAAAAAGTATCCCAAGAACATCCAGTTCAGGAGATCATGGAGACTGTACTACTGAAGCTCACAGGTCTCCTACCATAGAAGTTCACACCACAAAGTGAGGGAGTCAAAATATATCAATTTAAGAAACAGAAGTAAAAAAAAGAGTCTCACAGATAATGGAAAGACAAAGGAACAGCTCCCACTCTAAAGGAAAGGAGGAATCCTCAGAAAGAGTTTTAAATGAAATAGAGCCAAGTAAACTATCAGATATTGAGTTCAAAACAATGGTTATAAGGAAGTTCAATGAGCTCAGTGACAATTAGCAAAAAGCACAGAGAAACTAGGAGGAACTTACTACAAACTATATCAGTATGAAAAAAGACATAGAAATATCAACAAGATACAAGAGGAAATGAGATTACAATTTCTGAATTGAAGAACACAGTGGAAGGAATCAAAAGAAAGCTAGATGAAGTAGAGGATCGAATCAGCAAGCTGAAGGAAAAGGTAGAGTAAAGTTCCCAGAAAAAGCAAGAAAATGAAAAAAGATTAAAAAAGAATGAAGAGAGGATAAGGGAAATATAGGACAACATGAAATATAATAATATCCATATAATATAACAGGAGGAGAAGAAAAGAAGCAAAGGACAAAAAACCTGTTTGAAAAAGTAATGATGGAAAACTTCCCTAATTTGAGGAGAGAAAAAGTCTCACAAGTCCAGGAAGCGCAGAGAGTCCAATCAAGAGGAACCCAAAGAGGCCGACTTCAACACACATCATAAATAAAATGGCAAATTTCAAAGACAAAGAGAGAAACTTAAAGGCAGCAAGGGAGAAACAGGAAGTAACATACAAGGGAGCCCCAATAAGGCTAGCATCTGACTTCCCAACAGAAACACTACAAGCCAGGGGGAAGGGCAAGAAATAGTCTAAGTAATGAAAAGCAAAGCCCTGCAACCAAGACTACTCTACCCAGCAAGGCTCTCAATTAAAATGGAAGGCAAAATAAGGAATTTCTCAGACAAAAGAGGCTGAAAGAATACATCTTTTCCAAACCAGTATTGCAAGATATGCTAAATGACCTGTTTTAAGAAAATGAAGAAAAACAGTGAGAGAGAGAGGGGCATAAGTTCAAAGGGAAAAAATGAATAAGTACCATTCAATAATAATCTTAAATGTAAATTGATTAAGCACTCCAATCAAAGGCATAGGGTAGCTCTATGGATAAGAAAACATAACCTAGGTATATGCTGCCTACAAGAGACCCACCTCAGAAAAAAGGCCTACACAGACTGAAACTAAAGGGTTGGAAAAAAATATTCCAAGCAAAAGGACAGGAAAAAAAGCCAGGGTAGCACCACTTATATCAGACAAAATAGACTTCAAAACAAAGGCTATAAAAAGAGACAAAGAAAGACACTTCATAATACTTCATAAGACAATTCAAGGGAAGAATCCATCAAGAAGACATAAACATTATAAACCTTTATATATCCAACATAGGACCATTCAAATATATAAGGAAAATCTTGGAGGACTTCAAGAAAGATATAGACAGCAACACACTTTGAGTCAGGGGTTTTAACACCCTACTCAACAATGGATAGATCTTCCAAACAAAATATCAACAAGGATATTGTGGAACTGAATGATGCATTAGACCAAGTAGGCTTAACTGATATATAAATATATTTATTTATATATAATTATATTTATATATTATATTTAAATCTTTTAAAAAGATATATTTCTATATTTCTATATATATTTATTCATATACATATATAAACTTTCATCCCAAAGAAGCAAAATACACATTCTTTTCTTTATGTGATATATTATGCTTATTGATTTGCGAATTGTACCATCCTTGCATCCCTGAGATGAATCTCATTTGATCAGGGTATACGATCTTTTTAATATACTGTTGGATATGGTTTGCCAATATTTCATTGAGGACTTTCATTGAGGATTTTAGTACATGGAACATTTTCAGAGATAGACCACATGATAGGACACAAAACAAACCTCAATAAATTCAAGAAAATTGAAATCATAATGAGTGTTTACTCAGACCATAAGAGCTTGAAAGTAGAAACCAACCTGAAGGAAAAAAACTCAAAATCATTCAAACTCATGGATATAAATATCATACTATAAAACAATGAATGGGCTAATAATGAGATCAAGGAACAAATCAAAAATTTCTGGAAACAAATGAAAATGAACACACTACAGTCCAAAACCTATCAGACAGTGAAGTCATCCCCAAGCGGGAAGTTCATAGCCATACGGGTCTACCTGAAAATGATAAACATTTCAAATAAACAGTTGAACACTACATCTACATGAACTAGAGAAACAATAGCAAAGCCCAGAGCCAGTAGAAGGAAGGATATAATCAAGATCAGAGCAGAATTAAATGACGGGGACTAAAAGAACAATTCAAAGGATCAATATATCCAGGAGCTGGTTCTTTGCATTATTCTGCAAAGAGTAATACTAGATTTGGTATCAAGCCTGTGGAAGGCTTGAAACAAAATCAACAAGCCTTCAAGCATACTCAACAAGAAAAAAGGGAGAGAATGCAAATAAATAAAATCAGAAATGAAAGTGGAGAAATTACAAGTGATACCACAGAAATATAAAGTATTGAAAGAAATTACTATGAACAACTATATGCCCAGAAACTTGAAAATCTGGGAGAAATGGACAAATTTGTAGGAAAATATAATCTTTCAAGACTGAATGAAGAAGAAACAGAAAGTCTGAACAGACCATTAACAACTGGTAAAATTAAAGCAGTAATCAATAAACTCCCAGCACACAAAAGCCCTGGACTGAACAGTTTCACAGGGGTTTTTTACAAAACATGTAAGAAAGAGCTAACCCCTGTCATTTTCAGACTATTCCAAAAAATCCAAGAAGAGGGAAGACTCCCAAACTCTTTTCATGAGGCCAGCATCATCCTAATCCCAAAACCAGATAAAGACACAACGAAGAAAGAAAACCACAGGCCAATATCACCGATGAACATAAACGCTAAAATCCTCAATGAAATATTGGCAAACCATATCCAACAGTACATTAAAAAGATCATATGCCATGATCAAATGAGATTCATCTCAGGGATGCAAGGATGGTACAATCTGCAAATCAATAAACATAATATATCACATAAAGAAAAGACAAGACGTAAATCACATGATCATATCAATAGATAAGGAAAAAATTTGATAAGGTCCAACACTCATGTATGATAAAAACACTCATCAAAGTGGGGGTAAAGGGGAAATACCTCAACCTAACAAAGGCCGTATATGAAAGACCTACAGCCAACATCATACTCAGTGGGCAAAAACTAAAATCTTTCCCACTAAGATGGTAAACAAGACAAGGATTTCAGCTTTCATGACTTTTATTCAACATAGTATTGGAAGTCCTAGCCACAGTGATCAGACAAGAAATAAAAGATATCCAAATTAGAAAGGAGGAAGTAAAACATTGTTTGCAGATAACATGCTAGTGTACATAGAAAGCCCTATAGACTCCACCAAAAAAACCCTTGACATAATAAGTGAATTTGGCAAAACAGTGGGATATAAAGTAAATATTCAGAAATAAAAGGCAGTTTTGTATGCCAACAATGAAATGTCAGAATCAGAAATCAGGGAAAAAATCCCATTTGCTACAGCAACAAGAAAAATAAAATACCTAGGGCTACATCTAACCAAGGAGGTAAAAGACTCATACTCAGAAAACTACACAACACTGAAGAAAGAAGTTAAGGGAGATAGAAATAAATGGAAGCATATACTGTATTCATGGATTGGAAGCATTAACATCATCAAAATGTCCATACTACCCAAAGGAATTTATAGATTCAACACAACCCTATTAAAATACCAATGACATGTTGCACAGATATAGAACATTTCAAAAATGTATGTAGAACCATAAATGACTCAGAATAGCTGCAATTTTGAGAAAGAAGAAGTAGGATGGATCATAATACCTGCCTATATTATAAAGCCACTATAATCAAAACAGTCTGGTGCTGGCTTAAGAACAGATGCATAGATCAATGAAACAGAACAGAGAACGCAGAAATAAACCCATGTCTCTATGGTCAATTAATATTCAACAGAGGGGGCAAAAGCATAAAATGGAATAAAAATGGCCTTTTCAACAAATGGTGTTGGGAGATCTAGACAGCTACATGAAAAAAATGAAACTAGAGTGCCAACTTATACCATACACAAAAATAAACTCAAGATGGATAAAAGACTTAAATATATGTCACAACACCATAAAAGTCCTTGAGGAGAATATAGGCAGGAAATTTTCAGATATTCCATGTAGCAAAATTTTCAGGAAAGAATAAACCAGTGGGACTTCATCAAAATAAAAAGCTTTTGCACTGCTAAAGAAAACATCAGCAAAATGAAAAGGGTACTGACCATATGGGAAAATACATTTGCCAGTGATACCTTGGTCAAGGGTTTGATCTGCAAAATATATAAAGAACTCACATAACTCCACTCTCGGAAGACAAACAACCCAATTAAAAAATGGGCAAAGGACCTGAACAGACGCTTCTCCAAGGAGGACATACACGAGGCCCAGAGACATATGAAAGGGTGTTCAGCATCACTAGCCATCAGAGAGATGCAAATTAAAACCACAATCAGATACCACTACACACCAGTCAGAATGGCTATCATAACAAAATCAACAAGTGCTGGTGAGGATGTGGAGAAAAGGGAACCTTATAGTACACTGTTGGTGGGAATGCAGACTGGTGTAGCCAATGTGGGAAACAGTTGGAATTCCCTCAAAAAACCAAAAATGGAACTGCCTTTTGACCTGGCAATTCCATTGCTGGGATTATACCCTAAGAATCCCATAACACCAATTCAAAAGACTCTATGCACCCCAATGTTCATAGCACCACAGTTTACAATAGTCAAGAATTGGAAGCAGCCTAAGTGCCCAACAGTTAATGAGTGGATCAAAAAACGATGGTACATTTATACACTATGCAACAGAGAGAGCTACTACCCTGTGCAACAGCATGGATGACACTGGAGAGCATTATACTAAGTGAAATAAGGCAGCCAGTTAAAGACAAATACCATATGATTTTACCTACAAGTACAAACTAATCAAAAAAAGAAACAAGTAAGCAAATTATAACCAGTGACATTGAAATAAAGAACATACTGATAGTAACCAAAGGGAGGCAGACGAGGTATAACAGGGGAAAAGAAGGGGAAGGGTCCTCAAGGAACATGTATAAAGAAGCCATGGACAAAGCCGAAAAGGGGAAAGAATTGAGGGTGGGTGATGGTGTGCGTGGGGCAGGGGAAAGTGGTGGTGGGAAAATGGGGACAACTGCACTTGAACAGCAGTTTAAAAAATGAAAGAAAGTAAAATAGATCTAAATTTTTTGAAAAAAGAAATTCAGGTTGTTACGCCACACTTCAAATCTACAGATTTAGAATTTACATTTTATTAATGCAGAGTAACAGGAGATTCCATTGTTAAGTCTCCTAGAGAGGCACACTGCTTTAAAAAAAAACAAAACACACATTCTAGGATACATAATTTGATGCATGGTTTAGCTGAAACTCTAACATAGCACAACTAGTTAGTAAGAGATTATTTTTCAGGGCTCTGGCCAGTAACTCAGTTGGTTAGAGTGTCTTTCCCTTACACAGAGGTTGTGGGTTTAATCCCCAGTCTGGGCATATAAAAAAGACTCAACCAATGAATGCGTAAATAAGTGAAACAAGAAATCAATGTTTCTTTCTGTCTCTCTTTCCCTCCCCTTCTCTCTCTCTAAAATCAATAAATTAAAAAATACATTAAAAAAGAGATTTTTTTTCGGTGATTTTGAAATGAATCTGTTTTTGAATCTATTATCAAAAGCCAAGTCTGCGTAACAACAATTTCTTTAAGTGACATTCTGATAATCAAATTTGTTTAAATTTTTGTAAAGACTTCCTTAATATAAACATATATGTACATAATTATATTCAGTTTCTGATACGTATTTTAAAGATAATATGGCCCTTTTCAACATATATACATTAATCTTGCAATGTGTTTTGCCTGACAAAAAAGGTGAATTAAATATATTAATGAAAGTTAAACTGGTATATATATGATGAGTGACTGTAGCAATGTTTCTCAAAGGCAAACAAATGTAATTA
This sequence comes from Mormoops blainvillei, assembly GCA_004026545.1. NCBI lineage: Eukaryota > Metazoa > Chordata > Mammalia > Chiroptera > Mormoopidae > Mormoops > Mormoops blainvillei. Next base: position 40,018 of record PVJD01011598.1, read on the forward strand.
AGGATTAGGTAAGAAAATATAGTAAAAATGTCTAAAGGCCTTAAAACAGTTTTTCCCAAAGGGTGGTCTTAACACCAGTGCATCCAAATTAACTTTGTCAACTGCTATAAATGCTAGGTTTTGGGTTCCAACAAAAGCCTAAAGTAGTTGAAGAGAAGCAGTGCTTGCCACCCCAAAATATGCCTTTTGGGTTATTGATTTTAAGCTGATTATTTTTAAGAAATGATAGACTTAGGAAAAACCTTTAACCTCTGCCTAAAGGAATTACATAGAGGATCTGCTCCTGGTGGGGAGCTATCATCACGTGTAAGGACAGAGAAATGTGAATTAGTGTGTGATCGACAGGAGGACAGGGCAAGGCCCATTTGTTCAAAGCCCTTTCTGTGTCCCGTTGATAAAGATGCCCAGCAAACACTTATTCACCAGCCATTTGCTTTTCCATTTCCATGTGAATTTTCTTCCTGCCCTTCGAAGTCCCTAACCACAACCTTCCCCCTTCTTCTCAGGTCAGGGTAGTATAGGAGCCCTAACTGCCCAGTGCTTCCTTAGGTTTCATCTACCCCAGCAAGTATATCCATATAAACTCTGAATATTTTCTCATCTTAATCTGTCTCATGTTAATTCAATTATTATTCCAGCTGGAAGAACTTAGGAGGTGGGAAGAAAATCATTTCCACACAGTTTTGGAGTGTGGGATTCCTGAGCTCTGTATTTTAACTTCCTGGTGATTCCTAATAATATTTAATTTGACCTTAAATGTTTTATTGCTTTGTTATGAAAAAATAAACCTATGTACCAGTCACAAATAGTCGATTAAAATAGAATTAATTTTCTTTTCCAAAAAATGATTCAAATATGTCTTTAAAGTATCTGAAAATACCATTTCAACAGACAAGCTACTCTCTGTGCCCTCAATATGAATTTGAATCCTTTGTAGTGTTTTCATTTCATGAACTTTATCAGAGTACATTACTCTGTGAATTTGTATTGGAGAAAAAAGAGATTTTTTTTTTTTTCTATAGCAGCTACTCTTTCACAAAACTACTGTCAATTACAGATGAACACAGCACCATTACTTCAGAGCTATGACACTTCCTCTTAGGCTAAACAGTTTTTAGAACTGCCACTTAAAAGGGAGAGAATGGAAATATAGAAACATGGTTTCAGTTTCAAGTTTTCTCTCAATTAATGTAACACTGTTGAATATTATTTAACCCCTCTCAGCCCAATTTGCAATGTGAAACAGTCAGACTAGAATATTCCAAATGTCCCTTCTACTTCCAGAGTCTGTGATTCTAAATAAAATGTATTTAATTCTTGATCTTAAGAAAAAATATGTTAAACAAATTAACACAGTTAACTAAGTAAGGATTGTTTTCTCTTCATTATTAAAATAACTCATGGAAGAAGGTTTAGAAGATTTTATAGGATGATTTATTTTAGAAACTTTAGGTACTTACTTTCTCTGGTATCTCCTTTTCAGTCACATATTTACATCCAGTTAATGCTTGGGCGTGGCCGCTGGTAGAAATTTCCCTGGAGCCAAAGAATTTGAATCCCTCTGATAGCGGCATCTTCTGCAATTCACAGGAAACACAATGTTATGGCGTCACAGCTGTATACAGTATAAGGCTTAGAGTATATTAAGTTCCTTTACTTAAAAAATTACGTATGCCTTCAAATTAAAGAAAATCTCCAATAATCCAAATTAGGACAAAATTTTAGCAAACTCTCCCATACATCTCTCAATTTAATTTTTTGAGTATTCTTTATACTCTGGCCAGTGGTCAGTCATACTCGAGATAGAATCACTATTCTATAATTGGAAGTTAAATCAGGCTTATGTGTACTGACTTTGAGATTGAGGCATTCACTGATATGTTTTTACATTCTGAAAACTTTTTAGAAAATGTACATGCGTTTTCCTTAAATCCCTACGTAATGTGGTCTCTTAGCCCTCTCTGGCCTCATCTCTCACCATAGCTCCCTGTACATCTGCTCCCTCACCACAACCTGCTTGTTTTCCTTGAAAACACAGGCTTGCTATACGTTAGTGCAGTGATTTGCAATCTTTTTTACCTCATGGCATACATAAACTAATTACTAAAATATTTTTTTTTGCCGATCTGATAAAAAAGAGATAATTTTGATTGATTTATAAAATAAAATAATAGTAATCACCCATTTTGCTCAAAAATGACTTAAAATTGTTCATTTTACACAATAGAATTGTGTAAAAGGTTCATTTACACAATGGAATGTTATGCAGCATAAAGAAAGAAGGAATTCCTATCTTTTGCAACAGCTTTAATGGAATTAGAGATTATGCTAAGTGAAATAAACCAGTTGACGAAAGACAAATACCATATGATCTCACCTATAAGAGTAACCTAATGACAAAATGAACTAACATACTCGATAGAACCAGAGGTGTGGAAACAGGGAACAGATTGACAGCTGCCAGAACGGAGAGGGAAGGAAGGAATGATGGAAACAAGGGGAAGGGATCAGTAGAATTCGTTCACATGTGTGAAAGGCCCATGGACGTGGACAACAGTGTGGGGATTGACTGTGGAGGGGGGGCTGGGCCGAAGAGGGCAAAGGGGGAAAATTGGGACAACTATAATAGAAAAATTAATTAATTAATTAAATAGCCACAGAAAATCATATGAAAAAACTCAGGTGCCTATAATTCTATATAAGGATTTCAGGTACCAAGAATTATCCAAGCAGATGCAACCTTATTATGCAATGAGACAAATAAGATGCAGCTATATTATACAACCTACAGATTTCTGGCTCAACACAGGGAATTCACACTGGGTAGCTATTGCACTCGCTGTTGCCATTGTTTTTTACTAATTTGCTAACCTAAGGCAGAAGAGGTCAGCGCCCCTTACTAAATAGTCAGGGATTGCATCGGGGGCGTATCTACAGGCGGGCACACTGGGCTCGCGCCCTGGGCCACGACTTCTGAAGGCATATATTTTTATTTTCCCTATTTCTCTTTGTTTTTAAGGTCCCCAATATTTTCTTCTGCGCGAGGAGCCTCAGCTGACCTTAATCCGCCTCTGGGTTGCATGTTTTAAAAATTCTTGCAGCACAGGGGTTGAAAATTGCTGCTTTACTAGTATCCCCATTGCTTTCCTTGTCTGTAACACTCTTCTTCCAGAGTGCCTGATTTCCTGTTAAGGATGCCAGGGATTTTCTTTGGAAGGTTTTAATTGAAATACAGCTGCTATGTGTACACATATTTTACTTCCTACTCTGTCATTAAAAAGGGTTTAGAAGCAAAAAATGCTCATCTAGTAATCAGCAAACTTAGAGCTCAGATCTTGACCTAAAGATCTTTTGAAAGAAATCAGGGCTATTCTGAGTAATTTTTCATATCAGGGAGGGGAAATATATGTACTAAATGAACAAGGAGTGCATATATTAACATTTATACATTTATGTTTTTATGCTCATAAGTCTAATTTTAATTTTTCTTATTTCAGTAATTACTATAGTTATCAGTACCAAGAAATTATCAAGACATTATAAATATAACACATTTACATCATTTGTAAATGTATAAAGTTCAAATTTATTAAAAGTGTTGCATTTAATGAAATAGATGTCCTGTATTTTCCTTATCCATGTATATTTGGATGATGATTTCTAAATTCTGCAATGAGTAAGCACTGAGAAAATTTTTCACATAATTAAATGTAAATAAAATATTATTTTCTATCACAAAGTCACTTAATACTTGAAAATTCTATTTTAAAAAAACCCAGCAAAATGATTTATCATCAGAAATCATTTTAACAATTTCTCCACTGATAACTTGATTAAGCTTTCTTCAATCTTACTGAAAAAATTAACTACAAACCACCTGACCTGCACATTGATTTATCTAGTAAAATTAGACAACTATATTTTGATATGCTCTTTATTTTCCTTTGAATCTCCTAATATTATGATAAATAAATATTTATGTTTAAAGTGAGAGAGAAGTGATAATAAAAGAAGTCTTGAAAAGAATATCAGACTCCTGTTTTTCTGTATCATGAAAATTTCCTCTATTAATGACTCTAATGTGTTTACACTTTCTATTATGGAAGGATTTTTTTTAATTTTTGTTTTTGTTTTCTAATGAATATACATTTGTCTTCCATGTTTCTAATTTTGTTTTGGAGATTTTGTGTATGAACTTCCCCCTTCCTGTAAAAACACACACACACACCCCTCCACTACATCTAGTTCAGAAACATATTTATAATTCAGAACACTTTTTTTTTTTGACATATGGCAGCTTTGCCCCTTATTTCTATGACTTTTATAATGTCATTTCTATTTCAGGGTGGCCATTGTTATTATGTGGTTCCTTCCTAGTAATTTACTGCTCATATGTGCATTTCTTTCTTTTCATTAAATTTGCTGAGGTGACATTGGTTAGTAGGATCATATATGTTTCAAATTTGCATTTCTATGATACCAAATCTGTATATTGCACTGTGTGCCCACCACCTACAGTCAAACCATCTTCGGTTACCAAATGTTAGGGCCCCCTTTACCTCCCGCCCCCTCCCATCACTTTTTCAATGGTAACCACCACACTACTGTCTGTGTCCAGGAATTTCTGTTTTATATCCCACATACAAGTGAATTTATATGGTTCTTAGCTTTTATAAACAATAGGATACTATTCAACCATAAGAAAAGATAAAATACTGTCATTTGGGACAACATGGATGGACCTTGAGAATATTATGCTAAGTAAAAAAGGCCAGTCAGGGAAATATTTTCTTAATTCTTGAAAATGCCTTTGGGTAAAGTATCTGTTCAAATTCATGAGTAGGTATATTAAAAACAAAATAATATTCTCACATTTAAGAATGATTTTATTTTATACTTAATATCAAGATGGAGTTAATTTTTTTTTTCCTCTAAATTTATATATGCTTTAAAGGGGCATTTTCAACTGCTTGGGATATAAACAAAATCCAAGCCAACATTGTTGCTGATGATCATCTTTTAAAAGTCTAGTAGATTGTTTTGGGGTTTTTTTTGTTGTTGAGTTTTGTAAGTTATTTATAAATATTGGATATTAATCCCTTATCAGATGTATCAGTAAATATACTCTCTCATTCTGTGGCTTGTCTTTTTGTTTTGTTGATATTTTCC